>RPOG01000084.1:896757-1028414 GCA_008086565.1 Thalassoma bifasciatum
ATGTTTTAACTCTTGCTCTTTCAGAAATGTGACCAGCATTGTGCCTTCAGCAGCTCTTTTAGCAACAATATCTAATGAAATGAAATCCTCTTCTGTAGTATGTGCTGCAATAAAGGCTCTCACACAACGTGGCAAAGCACATGCCACACAATCTAGCTTTGATGAAAAATAAGCTATAGGTTTCAATTTTGCTCCAGCAACGACACAGTTTTGTCTCCAGTACTTCACTGGAAACGATAGTTGGTAAACCTATTTTCCAAACGACATCAGTCCATCACGATTTCGACATGAGCTGTGGTTTCGAACGAACTATAGTGTTTTCCGGAAAAGTGAGAGGACTCAGGTTTAGTTACCTCTACTGTAAAAATATAGTAGAACTTTCATCATTTTTTGCAATGGTGATGTTATTTCTGCATAATTTGGAATCCAGATACGACAATAATTTGTTACTCCCAGAAAAGACATCATTTGTTTCTTTGTGACTNTCAATTTTGCTCCAGCTTGCTGTGTCAAAACAGAGGTCATGAAGTGACCTTTGCTATCAACCATTTGGATAAAAGGTTTGCTGTAGTCAGGTAGTGCTAAAGCTGTACTCGACACCAAAGCTTGCTTGATATCACAAAAGGCCTTTTCACTCTCCTGAGTCCAAATCAATGGAGATGACATTTTTATATCATCTTGAAACATCATTTTTTGCAATGGTGATGTTATTTCTGCATAATTTGGAATCCAGATACGACAATAATTTGTTACTCCCAGAAAAGACATCATTTGTTTCTTTGTTTCATTTGTTTCTTTCACTGCAGCTTTTCTGCTCTCTACTACAGTGCGGCCTTCAAAACTCAAATTATGCCCCAAATACTTCACTTCAGTTTTACATAATTGTAGTTTGTTTTTGCTGACTTTGTGACCTTCAGCAGCCAGATGTGATAACAATGCAAGCGTGTCTTTTTTACATGTTTCTTCATCTTTAGACGCCAGTAAAACATCGTCAACATAAATCAGAACTTGACTTCCTCCTGGAGGGTGAAATTTAGCCATACTTGCTGTCATTACTTGTGAGTAAATAGTTGGACTTTCACAGTAACCTTGAAGCAGTCTGGTGTATGTGTATCTTTTCCCTTCAAATGTGAATGCAAACCAGAACTGGCTATTTTTGTCTATCGGTATAGAGAAAAAAGCATTACTGATGTCAACTACAGTGAACACTTTTGCTTCTTCTAAGGAATTCAACAACGTATATGTATCAGGTACACAGGGTGCTCTTTGAATGACAGCATTATTTACAGCTTGTAAATCTTGTACCATGCGCCATCCTACAGATGGAGCTTGTTTCTTTACAGGAAATATGGTATTATAAGTATTACAGAGTCATTGCATTCAACCAACACTTTCGCTTTAATTAGATCTTCAATGACAGGTTTAATACCTTCTTTTGCCTCTGGCTTAAGTGGATATTGTTTAACACAAGGCCTGTATTCTGTCTTAGGTCTAATTTGCACTGGAAGAATACCTGTAATTAATCCAACCTCTGACGGTCCCGAGGACCACAAACATTTAGGTACATCTGACAGAAATATTTCTTCTTCCTGTGTTAAAAACAAATCTCATGGTCTGCCCTCTCTGTGTGCTTGCATGTGTATCACTTAGGTCCCTTACTGATGTGTCCACTCCTCAGACACCAGTAATGGCTCCTAGATTTTTTAGATACACAAATATCCTCTAATGGTCCAATGAAGGCTCACTTTACTTGTTCTATTTGAAGCCCCTGGGAAGAAAAAAAAGAGCGGGGCTCGTTCTGAATAATTGGGCAGTGTTGTGCTGTAACCTGTCTCCAAACACACTCTCATACACACATGTATACATTTTACTTTATAGCTTGAGTTCCAGCACAACAGTGTCCAAGTAGCCTTCTTTGATTTTCAATACATTTTAGACCATTGGACCAGAACATGTTGAGCAGTTTGACTCTCCATGTTTACTTCAGTTCAAATAAAAATCAGAAAGAAATTCNTCAGAGGGCCTTAGTTACATGTTGCACTCTGAGGGGGTGGGGGAGCATTATACCATGACATTTTACACAGAATATGAGTACGTGTGTGGATACAGTCCAGCAATCGAGTACACGCCGTTCAGTGTCCTCCCATCTTCAAACCGTCCTTGACTTTGGAAGGCTCTCCCATCTTCAAACCGACCTTGACTAAGGAAGGCTCCCACAGTTCTGAGAAGTGATGCAGCTGCTTGCTCAACCAGCTGCGACCTCTCTCAAGACCTGCTCATCAGTGAGATACACAGAAACTATGTGCTACACAGAAACTAGGTGAAAGTAAGAAGGAATATCAGAATATGAAACTGTGGATAAATATCAGCATATATGGGATAACTTATGTACATTTACTCTAACAGTAGTGTATGTATATTTTACTGCAATATGCTGCTTTAAATCAGGCAGACACTTGAGAATGTTCTGTTTGACTGAATACCATTATGCAATATATATCTTTGGTCAGTAATCAGCACAACAGCACTCCCTCTCATATGTCACCAATTAAAAACACTGCATAGAATCAACTTTTCATCCACAGATACACGGTGAGAATTCTCTTTGAGTCCAAAAGCCTAAGCTTACACAAAGCTTTTTAACTCTTTTGACCACTTGAAACACTTATCATCCATGCTACACCCATAACTTCGCACACACACACACACACATACACACCCACACACATTTACGCACCTGTAGCTGTGCTTTCAGGAGAAACTTGGGCTTTATTTTCTTGCCCAAGGTTACTCCGACAGGCAGTAGAAGCTGAGAGCAGCTTTTACTTAAGGTCACTTCTTAAGCCATCAATCAAAGTTTATTTTGGGATCGTAAAAAAAAATAAGACTTAGACGCAGTAGAGAGAGAGAAAAAAGATGACATTTACTCTTTAAGTTGGGTAAAATCAACCCTGCTTTAGACTTTGTCCTTAGCATTGATTTGCTCAATTTGTCCTTATGTGCAGAAAAATCCAGAGAGAGAAAGAGGGAGGGATGTGTAATCTGTGGATGCCACGACTGCTTGGCTGCTAAATCAATACTCTATCAACCAGTGCTGAGCGAGAGCTCTGCTACTCTTTGCTCAGTGTTTTCCTGCAGGTTCCTGTGGACCTCTGCTCTCCACGCAGAGCTGACTGACTGACGTGGGGACACTTTATTGACGGATAAGAGGATTGAATCAACAGGAGAAATTACTCCTTCACTTTAGAGACAGCTCGATCCGGCCATGTGGAGATTTTAATGTGAGTAAACAAGGGCAGAGATATATTAAAATACTCAAATTTGAAAATGTCTGCCTTGGCGTCTGGCACTTCTTGTAAAGCTCGAAAAATCTAATTAGGCTAATTAAATTCTATAATCACTCGCAGAAGCAATTTCAGGAGCAGCGTGTCCTGAGTCTTGTTGATGCTGTACGCTATGCTATGATGGGATCCCATTAGTTTGGGAAGGTTTTAGTCATTTACATGCCGGTTTAAGCCAACAGGATACATTATGTTTCCTGCTTTGACAACACTCACTGACTTCGCTCAGAGCTAATGAGGCCATTTGTCTGCTGAAACCCAGGAGAATGTGCTTATCACTGCACTACCTATTATGCCTCTCATGGCCTCCAAAAGGAAGGAGCTGTCGTTAATATCCCTCATGCTAAGAAGAAAAAGAGTCTTTTTTTTGTAGGGTTACAGAGAGACAGAGAGGGAGGGAGAGAGAGTCATATGACTAAAGGCGATCTTCTGTCCAGCTCTTGAACATCACTGAATGATCAAGTGAGCTTAGTTCTTGACAGGCTACATTAATAAATAGGACCAGAGGCTTTTTCATTGCACATACTTCCACTAATGTTTCGAGTACTTGCTCTTGAAGCTTAATAGTTGGTCTTTCTTTTCAGTATGTAATACCTTCAATGACTGTGAGAATGAATTATTTCAGGATATTCCAGGATTGTAGGCTTTTAAATCATATGAGATGATGTGACTGTGGGGTCATTAAAACTGACAGATTCACTATCTGATTGGGCAGACATAGTAATGCTTTGTAATTTCTAGGGCTGCAACTAATCTATCAACTATTTTTGATTTGTTGATCAATCACAATTATTTTGTGTCTATATTTTGTTTGGACTCTGTTTTACCTCAGTGGCAAAAGAGTGTACACTTGTTGAATTCAACCTGTGTAACTCAACCCACGGTGAAGCCTGTTGACGTCATTTCTCTTTAAATGTCAGATATAAAAAAGATGACACAGTAAACGACATATCATATAATATGACTGAAAATAGTGTTGTACTAACAAGAATCTGTTGTAGTGGTCCAATATATTAACACCAACACCAACATGATAAGTTTATTAATTATTAAATGTTGTCTTACGTAAGTATGCACATATTAGGAGGTTGAAATATTTTTCCTACGGTACCTGTGACCAACATCTGTTGAATTTGCTTTCCTAGTTTTCATTTGGCCAACTAGGGCCTCCATACAGTAGACATCGATAAACTGTGCTGAGAAGCAGCTTGTGAATACTTGCAGTTTAAATCATTTCTCAAGAATTTTTTTGTGTGTCTGTGAAAGTTATTTTAAGTTCACTGAAAGTTAAATAGTTGCAGTGCTGGAGGAGAGAAGACATGGGAAAACTTCTCTAAATCTTGTTATCAGGAGCTAAACACAGGGAGATGTGACATTGTCCAGAGCCAGAGATGCAGATCTTTTGTCAGGATTTAGAGATTTTTTCCGTAAAAGTATCCAATAACACAGCACCACATGTGGTGAACTGAAAGTACAGATGCTTACTGTTGCAGCCTGAGTACTTTCACCATCTTAGTCCAGTTGACTAACAAAGCAGAAACTACTGGTCTGTATATTTACTGCTGATGTGGAAGTCAAAAAACCTCAAGTCCTTTATTCCCTTCCGAGACTAGATAAACAAAAGCCAGAGACCTTAAACACCAATTGAAAAAGGCAAATTTTTACTAAAAGAAATAAAATGTTTGCAGCCTGGTTCATTGGTGCTCTACCCAACACTAATGCATGAGGTAAAACAATTTAGCTGACAGTTGAGTCAGTCCTTGTTTAATTTTATTAATTTGTGTTTCTTCTTTTATCTTTCTTGTGTTTCATGTAATTAATTCCCCCATGTGGGTAAGGGACCCAAATAAATCACATTTGAAAAGCATTAGTAAATTGTCAAAGTCATTCAGGCGTTCATTACACCGTCTTTGAGTGAGTACAAATTCAATTATAGAAATTTACTAAAATGGGTTTTTAACATTCATTCACATGAAAGAGATTGAATTAAAAAAAAACTTTTCAAAAGTCCATTTAGTCTGAATCATACACTCAGTTTTCAGATATTTAACAGCTGAACAAAATGCTCCTTTTCAAAAACATCAGGTGGGTTAAATTGCTTGTATTTATTTCATGCACAAATAGACTAAAAAGCAACAAATTGAAAAAAAACCTGTACTTTCAAAAGGAAAAGAAAACAGTAGGCAAAATGTAAGACTAGCTTGTTATGTTTGATTGCTTATTCAGATCAGATGCTAACAAGCACTCACATGAAGTATCATTGAGAATCTCTGTACTTAGGCAGCTGTTAGAAATGCTGCACAAACAAGAATTGAGTGAAACCATCTAACAATGAGCACAACATGATCAAATAAAATAACTTTAGAAGTACTTTCTTCCTGTGTTATATGCCATTCATGGTTATACTGATGTGAATAAAAAGAGCTTTTGAAATTTGAGTCCAAAACTGAGTAACAGGATGTGTTGATGGATTAATGGAGGGTTCATCTTCACTGAGCTTCTGGCCTGGTTAGTAGTTCCTGAGGTTTTGCAGCAGATGTCATTACAGTTTTCACACCTGAACACCTTCAGCTACTGGGGAAAATTGCAAATAAGTCAAATGTGGGGCAGACCTGACATCCTCATATCTTATAATCTTGTAAACATCAACCCAATTTTATCAGCAAACCTATGCTGCTCTTAATTCCACCGCACACATCCACATGGGCTGTATTTAAGAGAGATGAAAAGGATTTGAGATGCCCACGGGAGTCGTCTACAGGTGGGGTTGTTGAAGCATGGCGCTCCTTCCTCACTGTGCCTCCTCCTGGAGACATAACATGGCTGGGTGAAGTCCCCAGTGCAGGACCCTTATTCTGTCTGTGTCACACCCCATTTGTAACGCCGCTGCAATAAGGTGACTCACACAACACTGGAATGCTTCTGTTTGTGTGATTTTTTTCTTTGAATTTGTTTTTCCTCAGATGTTGCTCCTGGAGGTGTGAAAATCTACTATTCACAATCCAACAGGGAAATACAATGTGTGTGCGAGTGTGAGACAGAGTGAGTGGGTTTACATGTGTGTGGTACGTGTCAGAGGGATTAACGTGCAGTAAGTGCTATCCCTGCCATCTACAGTAATATTGCCTGTTTTTATTCACTATCGCACTTTCCATTAGGCTTCCATAAAGCATTATTACTGTGCATGTCACTCTCCTTCCCTGCTGCCATTACTCACATCTATAATTCCGCTTTTTTCTATCTAGTACTTTCTTTTCGTTCTCTCGTCACTTTCCCCTTCACCTCTCAGCATCCCGACATTTCAAACCTCCTAATTAAAACAGAGACTCATTCCAAGCAGATGGCACGAGCTGGCCTAGGTAATTATTGCCAAGTGAACCATGGCCCCTGTAGACCTTCACTGAAATGAGAGGCAGGCTCAGTTTGGGGGAAGAATCTCAGATTTGTTGGGAGAAAATGCAAAACACTTGACATGAGTGAGTTCAGAATAATGGCCTGGGATGGACCTCCTTGAAATCTGATTTGCCACCATAGGTGCTAAAATCCTAAATTGAGGAGGCCTGCCTTGTGTTCAGTGCAACTATTTGGGCTTTGTTATTGAGGGGGCTGCTGATGGTTTCCCCAACATTTATAAGCTCCACATTTCCTTTTGTCGGTACTTAAACCAATTTAGTCTGAATACAGCTTTTTATCCATGTATACCTATAAGGTCGAGTGCTATGTTTGTGCATTTATCTCTTTAAGACCAGATGAAACATTTGAGTCGTTTTTGATGATTTCATGCATCTAATTTGTCAAACACACTGTTGAAGAAATAAATAGCAATAAACACAAACTTTCCAAACTCTCCACTTGCATTTTAATGAATCACAGCATACTTTGTTAGTCACATGTATTAAAGGGTTGACACCATCTGAAATGACCAGTACTTTGCAAACAGCCTAAAATGTTTGTGTCAATATTGCATCAAGTCCAAATGGGTTGTTAGGAATTCTCCTTTGCCCAGTCCTATCCTCATATTAAGGATTTGGTAATGCTAATTAGCCATATTGACCTGAACAAAGAAGGAGGTTTTTTTCCTTGAAAATGTAAAAAAAAGTGGGGTCCCCATATAATCAGGGTCTAACAACTGACATGTTCTGATAGTTGTCAAGGGATGCTGCATGACTACAACATCAGAGGGCATCAGCTTTTTGTAAAGCCAGTGACCTCACTGTCACTACATTGATCTATCAGTCATAACAGAGTTGCATTGACAGGAGGTGAAAAGTTGAGAGGTGGTGATTTTACAGAGCAAAGTGGATGAAAAGTTTGGCAGGTCAAGAATCAACAGTGGTGTAGTCATGATGCTACTTTTATGATAATGTTGATCAATTTAGCAGACATTTGAAAGAACTGTTCACTGTTAAAGTTAATGAATTATATATTGAGGGGTTAGATGGAATAATGCATTTGAAACACAGATCTTTGTGAATATATTTAGTCAAAAATGAAAGTAGTCTCCAGTTATTATTTCAATGACTCTCAGAATTTCAATCAAAAAGTTGTTTCTTTCAACAAAGTTAATTTTGATTATCAAAGTTGGTCTATAAAAGTGGTGGGGTGGGGGGTTGTCTTATAATCAAGGTTGTCAGGTCAGTATGGTGATAATCATCCTTATGGGGATAATCCTCCTTGGATCCTTACTTTAAAATTTGGAACAATGCTCAATACATTTCTTGGATGTGTGAGTTATCTTCAGAATAAGTTAGACAAATGACTCAGTGCCCCAGCTGGGCCATCCAAATCAAAGAAGTGGTGACACAACCTTGAACATGTGCACATTTGACATGCAGAGGCTCTGTCCTTCATCATCCAGATATGTTGAATGTTTGAACGGCTATACAACGTCTTACAACCAGATGTACTGGGTCGTCTCAGGCTCTTCCTTGTCTTCCTTCCTTTCATCTCATGAGAGTCGACTAATTAATTAATAAATGAAAATTTTAATACGTGGTATTTTCCAGGATTTGTAGGATGTTTTGAATCTAATTATTCTGCTGCCTTAAAACCCGGTATGCTGCCTCAGGGTCCCTCCTTGTAAGCCTCTTGCCCTCAAAGAGAAACCAACACACTTCCTACATTGCTGTTAAGAGGTTTCAAACTGAGCCTGTTAACATGTTCATGTGCAATGCAGGGATCTCAGCAGTCTGTAATTTTTTTTCCATAGAGCACACCACTAATGAGTTACACACTTGGGGGAGGTGTTGGTTAAAAGGATGTCACAGTCCCTGTGTGCCCCATAATCATCCGTCTTCACCTCAAAACAAAAGCCCACATTCCTGCTCTCTAATGAGGACACAAGTGGTACTTAAGCTGCACCAAAGAGAGCCTACACACTTTATGAAATCTAAATAACAATCAAAAATGTGTTTATTTCTCCACGCTGAGGAGCTAAAAAGCTTGGCAGAGCTGAGAAGAAACAAAGTGAAAAGAGGGAGTGTTTGTCGTTTATTGGGTCAGCTCATTATGGTCTGCAGCAAAAGCGAGAAAGGATGTTAATGGACATACTTGAAGTAAAATGTGACAAGGGCTGCTGATTGTGGCTGTAGGCTGAAAATGCATTTATAGTCTATCACTTCAACACTTTGACACATTTCATAATTCTCTTATGATAGCTACAGTAGACCACTACAAGCTGGTATGGCTTTGACTTTGGCTGTCTGACACAGGAGCTAATTGAGAATTAGGCAATTAAAGAAGATTTAGAATAAGAGACAAGCAGTCTCTAATCAGAGTGCTGTGCTTTAGCAGACTGACCTGAACTGTAGGCGCTATGCTTCAGTGTTACGAGGCCCAGACACATGATAGATAACGCTTAAGTGACCCAAACTCTAAATGTGATGATTAGATTTCAGAGAGATTTTATGAGAGCTGAGAGACAGCCAAGGAAAACCAAAGGGGACTGATTATATTTACATGTTAACGGTTTGATCAAGTCGCTGTTTGTCTTGAGGCACTTCTTACTGTCTGAACTGAGATGTTCGTGGTGCAGTCAAAAACACACCTGATCTAAATCTGACTTCACACCAGATATTAACCCCTTTACCCAGTGTTCAGTGCTCAGTTTACTTTTGGTGAAACAAATCAACTATCGTTTTCACACTCTGGAGGACTTAGAAAAGAAAAACTTATCCATTTATGTTCACCAATCACAGAGTGTCATGGAAATAGAATAAAGATTTTGGCAATGACTTTCTAATATTTTACAGTTATTTGGCGTGAACTTCAAACTGTCACCAGATTCAAAACCCCATTTGTGGCACTGGTTTGCTGGTTTGCTAGCTAGCTATGTCATTGAAGGATTTTGAGGGCAACATCAATGACACCATCTTCATTCAAAAATACTTGACTGCTCCCAGCCCCCCGGTATCTGTCATTTTGTACTTAACATGTCACTGTATTTATTTTGTGGAGTGACGAGTGTGGGAGAGGGAGAGGGTAGTAAAGCTTTTCAAAGCCTGGTCCCTTAAAATAAGACGACCCCACTTTTTAAAGGGATTTTCTCTGGAAAAAATCATCTTTTATTCAGCTCTAAAACTGATTATTTGGTCATTTTTTGCACTACTTGAATGCATGCAATCATATCTTTAAGTTTTAAGACAAAGCCATTTGTATGGTGTAAATAATTTGCAATTAGCTTTACTATCAAGTTTGGTAGCAGCATTTTTACTCTGTCTAACACCAGACTTCATCAACAGGTGTTGCAAAAAGTGCATCTTTTTTCTTTTTTCTTCTTTTTTGTAAGGAGAGGCCTCTATCGATGAAAACCTAAAGACTGTGAATAACCTCTTTCATTTCAAAAAACAGGAAAAATGTATTTTGGATGTGGGGATCGGCTTATACATGATAAAACCAGTGTTTGGCATTAATATTTTAGTAGTCTTTCATTGATCCCATCTGATGTCCTGTGATGTGTTTTTGCTGAGGTAAGAAAAGCTGGATCACACACAACCGCGGTCATGAGTTAAAGCTGTGTCATCAAAAAATCTCTGGAGTGATCCATACTACTAAAAAATAAAACACAAGTCAACACTTGAAGATTCAGACATATCAACCAGGTGGGACTAGCAGAAGTTCAGATTGGAAGTGAGAGCTGCCAGAAAGCACTTGCTCCTCTTTCAGTCTCAGGTCTAGACCAGTGAAGTCAATGTGGGAAATCACGTGTTTGAAGCTCTTTCAGACAACCTAACTGAAAAGAGGGTGAAAAGCAGGCCAGTGCAGGGAGGTGTAATCGCTCAGTTAAAGGGATAATAGCAGCTATTTGCAGAAAATCTCTGCTAACTGCTTGATCATTTGTCCTGTGATGGAAATTGTTATTTAAAAATCATTTTTAAAAGGAGCACCAGAGCGATAGGTGCAACAATTTGATTCTTTCCTCCTCCAGAAAGCGGATCAGCTTTAGCAGAGGGTTTGAATGGCAGATTGTAAGAATTGTTTTTGACTCAGCCTGATCGTTTAAGCTGAAGTTAGCTGAACAGGTCAAGTAGCAGCTACTGTCTGGTGTGTAACCATTGCTACTGTCATTCTCTCAGTTAAAAAAGGCAAAATGCCTGCAGAACATTTAAAAAAGGTCAGTTGCTCCAGCATCTTTGTTGTAAAGTTACGGTGGATTTTAAAATGCTTGGACCACAGACACACAGCTCAGATTAATCATACCTGCAGGCTATTAAAGATATTTGAGAAAATACTTAGCCTATTTAAATGAGGGTTAGGTTTAAATTACCATTGAAGAGTTCTCCATTCTCCGCAGTCTGTACTCAAACTGACCTTAATTCGTTTGCTATGTTTTCCTCCCAAACCCTCACCTCTGCTCTCCACCTGCACTTATCAGAGCCTCCTGACATCCTGTTTGTGTCAGCGCTGGAGACTTAGATCATCACATTTTTGGTTTGATTTACAGATGAGCACATGTTTGGTTTGATTTACAGATGAGCACATGTTGAGACTTGTTGTTAATGATGTAGGGTATAAAAATGTTCAAACCCAGAATGACACCCGATGCACTAACAAGCTTTTAAAACGGTGTTACATCAAAGTCTCTCTGTGTGTTTCCCTGCGAACATCCAAACCTCATGACAGGTAAAAAGCAATAAAATTGGTTGTCAAATTTAGCAAAGAGAAATCTGTGTGGAAAACACAGGGTATACCTTTCCCAAAGATGAAACATTATTTTGGCTTTTCAATGATTTGTACTTTTGCTTCACAACAAAATGGTTCCCTTGTCCAAACCCCCAGCTAGCCACAGGAACATGTCTGCGTGGAGTAAGAACGTCCACCAAGTGCCTTCTCTTCTCTCCACTGTCCAAAAACATGCTCATAGGCTGATTCATGACTCGAAACTGCCAGTAGGTGTGAGTTTGAGTGTGTTTGGATATACATCACCAAGAGTCAGCCCTGACAAATGTGATGTGTCAGACTCCTATCTAATGACAGCTGGGGTTTGCTCAAAACCTGAAACTGAATGAATAGTGTAGAAAGTGATGTTTTATCCATCCACTACATTCTTCTGCATTGATTTGTCTGCTTCACTCCGTATTGCTCCTCCAAAACATGCGGGCTGTTCGGTCTGTATGATCATCAGATCACCTGGTTTTGTTTGCTTATTCACTGCGTTGTATGTTATATTGTAGAATATACATGTTGCTGTACATCATACAGCAACTGTTTCAAGGAGGCAATCGCGGGAATGTTGAACCTACAAGAAACACGATCCTGCCAAGCAGACTAATCACAGGGCTTGCAGTCCACACCGCTTCTTAGTATAGTGTTTTCATATGACATAAATTATAACCTCATTTTTGGCAGCAGTAAGCAAAAAAAAACCCCACCTCAAATACAAAAATGACTGCAAAAAGTTATCGCAAAATTTGGTGAGGAGTGCAAAACAACCAAACCAAGAACAGCTCTAGTCTGAAAATATGAGACAATGCGAAAGTGCTAAAATCTGTGGTTTCATCAAGCCACTTGAGGCTGGCTCTGAAAGTACTGGAAGTCATATACACAGAGCCAAAAAAAGCCATTTTTACTGCAGGAATTAACATGTTTACAGCCTGGACAAAAGTTAAGACAGACTATCAAACAAGCCCAAAAAATAATACTCTAAGATGGCAGAATTTTTTAAGGAAGAGTCTAGCAAGTTGGTCAGAAACTTCAAATAACATATAATTATATGATGTTGTCACAGCTGGGTGCAGTGACAGAAAACTACAGCAGCTTTTTAATGGCCTTGCTAACCACCATAGTTTGCAATGCTGCCTTGATGTGTCATCAATAGCTTCCCAACTGTATTTAAGTTTCATGTGCAACTTTTGACCCTGAGTGCAATATTTTCTTTAACATTTGTTTTGTGTAGGACTGTGTTAGTAATGATGGTAACTCTGTTAAAAATGTATTTACCTATTTTGTAAGGGATGAATAAATCTTCAGTCAGTGTCGGGGGCAACAACAAAGGAGTAAAGGGGTGAAACAGAGCACAGAGCCAGCAGGGTGGAACAACACCGTGTGTATGTCTGATTGCAAAGCCTGTGCTGTTTATCTACCCATTTTTCTTCCGTCTGCAATGCTAGGACACAATGAAAAGTCAGATAATAGGAATACAATGTTACAAATGAATGTAGATCAGAGTAAACATTTAAATGGATGAGAGGAGCGTCCTTATGGTGCATTGTTTCAGCATATGACATAAGGCGTTTGCCCTTTGATCCCAAGGTGAAGAGCGATCAGGAGGTGTGGAAAGTGGGTGCAGAGTTAGATAAGTGTGAGCGACTGCGGATTAATCACTGCCTGCTCTCTTTCCTTGCAGCCCCTCAGCTCAGCTTAAGCTCCCCGCACATCTCCAAACGCTCAATCTAATTCAAAGCATCAGAGCCAAGATGGAGCAGGCTTAGGAGCAGTTGTGGCGGTGTAACAACAGGAGCTGAGGGGCCTTTTAGCTGCTGATTTATTAGACTGGACTGCAGCACTAGAGTTACAAGAGGAAGAAATTGAATGGCTCTGACCTCTGTCTGCTCCTGGCTCTCAGGTCTAGCTTCTAGGTACTATGTGTTTAGAAGGGGGACGTTTGGTAAGATTTTGAGAAGTGTGTGTTTCTCTTTGAACACAGCATGGTGTTTGTAGCATACCATGATAAGCTCTGGGCTGTTTTGTGAAAGTTTTGATCACTCTAGATTTGTCTTCTTTTTGCTTAAACAGACGTTTTCCCTGACATGATTCTGATTTCCGATTCAAGGCACGTTTGACGTGTTTATCAGCCCGTGGCCCCACCGGCTCGTAGCTCTCTGTGGTAAACAGGTTTGTGAAGTAACAGGTTTAACCTCCCTGTACCAGCAGTGTTCTGCAATCAGCATCTTTTCCTCTGCTCTGTGATGGAAAACCTGCAGGAGAGATTAGACTTTCAGGAAAGGGAGAAGAGGAGATGAGCAGGTGGGGGAGGGAAAGGAAAGCACAATAAGAGTCAAGAAAAAAGGAAAGTGTAGATACTCAGTGTGAGATATGAGCAGAAAGAGGCTGCAGGGGAACAGAAGGAGAGATGATGAAGCTAGTCTCTTCTGATGAGACGGGTGATTGTTGGGATTCATTGAATGTGACCAGTAAGACGACAAAGATCAGACCCCTCTGCAGACTGACTCTGCTTTAACCCCATTATATCAGCCTCACACTTCCTGTTCTTACCATTTTCTCTCTTTCTGTGTCCTCTCTCTCTCTTTTCCTACACCGAGCAGCCAGGAAGACGTGTGCTCCCGCAGAGTTCGCCTGCTTGAATGGACAGTGTGTCCCAGGACGCTGGCGATGTGACGGGGAACCAGAGTGTCCTGATGGCTCTGATGAGGCTGAGGAGACCTGCAGTAAGTAAAACCATGACACCCTTCAGGAGGTTTTGGACCTTTTCTTGACATTAATTGGGATGTCGTGAATCTTTTTTTCTGATCAAACTCAGTCTTTTAAATCTCTAGTCAAAAAGCCATGCTGGCTACAGACCATTAATCTGTGCTTCTGCTCTGTTTTTACTTATCACATGGAGTGGTCAACCACAGTAAGACACAGTAAGAATAGTTTCACTCCAACCTGATGAAAGTGAGTAGGAGAAGCTATCCTGAGTGGCTATGATTGCGTCTGTGATACCTAGAGAAAGCATGATGCAATATTTTGAAGATGCCATATTTACCTGCATTAAGTCAGGTGTATGGCTCCTCAGTGTCTCTCACATAGAAAAGCTATGCTGCAGGTGCTCGCTAGGCTGGGGAGTGTGTTCATGTAGCTGTGGTTAGAGGCTGTGGGCATGCGCTGCCGCTGGTACTGAACAATTGAGTAGGAGTCAAGTTTGGATGTTGTGTTTATAAACAGTACCAAAATTCCCTGCAGAACCTACCTTTAATGACATGTTTGACAATGACACTGAATGTTAAAGTTAGACAGTTATAGCAAATATACAGTCTGCAGCAATTCTTTGTATGTTCTTCCTTATTCTTTTATAGTTTTTTAATATTTTCCATTTGCTTGGTGAGCTACTTATTGAGGGCCTGCAGGCTACCTTTATATTTTTACCTGTTTTTACCTAGAGATTTAACCCCCTTAAAATGTGTATTATATTCAGCCTTTAGAAAAAAAGAACAGTGAAATCATTAGATTTGAAGGAAGTTCAGATATCTTCACTTTTTATGTAACTGCATTTATGCATATCCTCCTTCAATTTTCTGACCACAGCCGACTCTGAACAAGTGATATAATCAAGTGTATCTTTTTGCAGAATTTTTTGATGCACACTTAAGGGACATCTGAATATATTAAGTCAGACTGTTTATGATGTTTCACTTCCAACAGCACTGCTTTCATTTCAGAACTACTGAAGTATTTTTTGTGCCATCAGTTTGAATTTTAATTGGCTCATTTCGGATGTCCCTGGACTTCTCCCTCCAGTCCTGAGAGTTTTCAATGATTGAGGTTTTAATGATTTGAGCATGTTAGAGGGAGCAGGACAGTGAATACAGCAGGGAACCAGATGAGAGTGGGGAGTGATGTGCAGGAGAGGAGCCACAGGTTGGATTCCAACTTGGGCTGCCCCCTCGAGCNTTTTTTTTCTGTAGCCAACAGAAGATCCAACCATTTACCTCCAGAAGAGAACACTCTCCAGCCCTCTATTGCTCTTCGATGGGTCCAGCTGTCTGGTCGCAATTGGAACCACTCCCATCACCACATTTGCCAAGGAAGAACTGGGTGAAGGTATACTGTATCTGATGGCTTACTACTACACCATCCACCTTACATATCCAAGGTGTGTGGCCACCCTCCTCTCTGTCATCCAGACAGAAGTATTACACGACTCACTTCATGAGGGAGACAACACTCCCTCATACAAACGAGCAATGTCAGAGTGGACAGATTTTGTTGAGACGTAAAGCTGTGAATTAGGGATAAGTTTAATAAGTTACACAGTTTCATGTCAGTGTCTTCCTTTTTGGTTCATACAAAATATGTCCTGTTGGTTTTTGTTTCTCAACCATCAGTTCAATAGTTTTAAATGTTAATAGCAGTTAATTAGGTTTGCAAACATGTAAGTGCTGGAAACTTAAAAGTACCATGTTGTACTATTGTTGAGTGATGTCATGTTACATTGCATTTGGTAATTTACCTCAAAGTCTATGCTAGCTCTTTCTATTTTCAAGGCACTGTCTTATGTGTAAACATTTAGTTTGTCTCAGTCTTAATTGAAATGTGTGCTGAGCCAGAAAGTTTTAAATAAAGGTTGACAATGTTAAATATGTGTGCTGGATTTCATTTTTGGCTTTCTCATTTTAAGACAAAAAACGCTAATTTTAACTCTTGAATTCAGAATATTAATCTCATTTAGTAGCTCTGGTTTCAAGACTTTTTGACTCTTGAATTAGGAATTATATTCTTGTTTAGTGCATCTTGTTTTAAGATTTTTTCACTCAAATTAAGATAAAAACAACACTGAAAGAAGAATTTACAAACTAGTTTTGAGCTTATTTGACTTTATGCACTGCTTAAAACAAGTGATTTATTACTTATTTTAAGAAATTTTGGCTTTTCTTAAGTCTAGATATTTTGTCTTATTTCAAGAAATCTTAGCTAGTGAAATTCTCTTACTGCACTGGCAGTAAATTTGACTTGATTCTAGTACATATTTACTCAAATCAAGTTTTTTTTTCTCATATTAAGACAGGGGTTTTTTGCAGTGNAATTAGGGATAAGTTTAATAAGTTACACAGTTTCATGTCAGTGTCTTCCTTTTTGGTTCATACAAAATATGTCCTGTTGGTTTTTGTTTCTCAACCATCAGTTCAATAGTTTTAAATGTTAATAGCAGTTAATTAGGTTTGCAAACATGTAAGTGCTGGAAACTTAAAAGTACCATGTTGTACTATTGTTGAGTGATGTCATGTTACATTGCATTTGGTAATTTACCTCAAAGTCTATGCTAGCTCTTTCTATTTTCAAGGCACTGTCTTATGTGTAAACATTTAGTTTGTCTCAGTCTTAATTGAAATATGTGTGCTGAGCCAGAAAGTTTTAAATAAAGGTTGACAATGTTAAATATGTGTGCTGGATTTCATTTTTGGCTTTCTCATTTTAAGACAAAAAACGCTAATTTTAACTCTTGAATTCAGAATATTAATCTCATTTAGTAGCTCTGGTTTCAAGACTTTTTGACTCTTGAATTAGGAATTATATTCTTGTTTAGTGCATCTTGTTTTAAGATTTTTTCACTCAAATTAAGATAAAAACAACACTGAAAGAAGAATTTACAAACTAGTTTTGAGCTTATTTGACTTTATGCACTGCTTAAAACAAGTGATTTATTACTTATTTTAAGAAATTTTGGCTTTTCTTAAGTCTAGATATTTTGTCTTATTTTAAGAAATCTTAGCTAGTGAAATTCTCTTACTGCACTGGCAGTAAATTTGACTTGATTCTAGTACATATTTACTCAAATCAAGTTTTTTTTTCTCATATTAAGACAGGGGTTTTTTGCAGTGTGGGTTTTTGTGAAAAGTTTCATTCTTGGCTGACATATCATTTCTGTTGCTCTAAAGTTCAGGATCTCCTCCTATGGTGTGTTTTGTGTGTCGTTATACATCAAAAAGGTCACATAGGCTCCAAGTCAGGACTGCAGGCAGGCGAGAAATGTTTATCTTCTTGCTGTACTGTGCCTGAAAAAGTCGCAAATGCAGAATATGTTGCATCAAAACCTGTCGCAGCATTCCAACAGGCTTGTAAATAACCTTTGCAGAAGACATTTTGTATCCCGACACAATTAGGAAGGCTGTTTTTAAACAGGACACTGAGAACAAGCAGGCAGGGTTGCTAGATCTGACTGACAGTTTCCAGCCCAAACACATTGTAAAAACACACCCACCCCACTAAAAAGTAACCAGCCCAAATTTCAACTTTGTATGTTGAAAACGTAGAAACTTATTTTAAAAATGTGAAACTGTTGCATGCCTGATAAAGAACAGGCTCCCTTATCAGCTAAGAATGAATCTGTGACAAGTACTAGGTCAGCCACACACACTAGAACAACACAGTGATCTTACCGATAAGAAACATATCTATTGCCTTCTCTTGAACTGGGGGATACTGAACAGGAACAACCACGCAGTGACCCTGTTTGGGTGCTTACAAGTGACCGATACCACATTACAGTGACACTTATACACCAATGACTGTCTGATCGATGTGGTCATGTTCAACAGATTTGCACTGATGTGAGTGCAAGTACAGAACAGTTAATTGTAATGTGTAAGATTTTTTGCCACATACTGACAACTATTTTGTCAATATTTTCCCAAGAAACTTTTCTCAACTATCCCAAACTGTTCAAAAGAAGCCCAAATGGGCAGAAATCAGCCCAATCTGGCAACACTGCAAGAAGGGTGATATCTCCTCTTTTTAAGGATGCATGGTTCACAATTTCTTAAAATTATGATAAGTTTTATTTGTCAGACTGCTGGGCATTTTTGCTACTTTGCCTCTGTTTGTCATACACGGAGCAGAAAAATTTCCCATATTTCTGGAGCATTTCAAACTTGTGTTAACCGTGATGTTGCTGAGCTGTTGCTCCTGTTCCTCCTGGTGCTATTTTTTTCCAGCAGTTTTTCAGTGATTTTTCATTCCTGTCTCCAGTGTTTTGCACAAATAAAGACAGGGATGGAGTACCTGTGTGTCTTGTGTCAACTCTCAGAACAGATGGATGGTAACTCTGGCCATGCTTGGACCTATTTGGAGTTCTAGTGTTACTGAGACTTTTACAACTTCACAACAATAAGAAATCACCCTTTCAGACCTGAGAGCAAAAGATGACTGCATGATTGCATGATGATAGAAAACTTGCCAAGAAAGACTTCATAATGACTTTTCTCTGTGTTTGGATGGTCGTGGAAGATGGTGAATGATAATGATGATTTTGTGTATCATGCTGGAAACTGGTATTCTGTCTCTCCTATCACTCTTTGATCATTCTTTGATCAGGGGGGGAATTAAAATGCGTCAAGCAGAGCGAGGAAATGAATCAAGGAAAATCCAATCTTTCAGAGGAAATTCATTCTAGTTTGTTGCAGTTTTTTTTGTTATTTTGGCTGTCAGTGTGTAGGTCGCTTCGATGAATTATGTAGCAGTCCTGAAAAACTTCTAATGTCAACCCCCCAGAAAGTTGAGTGCAATGAGGAGACATAAAGAGACCTCTGAAGGATAACAAGTATATATTGGAAATCCAATTAAAGATAAATGAAGGCAGGATTCATCTCTTGGCTGCAGAATAAAGAGATAGCGATCAAGGCTGCAAAGAAAGCCATTTATATGGAAATCCCATCTGTATCCATATTATGTTGTCGGGTAAAAATATCCCCAACACCAGCAGAGAACATCTTTGGTGAGGTTTTTATTTTTCTCTGCTAACAATAAGCGGTACACACTTATCTTTTTTATGATTTCATGCACTATCTTTTAACCCACAATAGACCAAAAGTAGACCTATATGTCCTCCTTTTTCTTTCCTGTTAAAACTCAAGTTTTAATCCAGGTAGCTGTCCTCACTTCCCAAAAATGTGTTCAGATAAAAAGTGTCAGATCAAGGCTACAGCTTGAACAAAGGGACTGCTAATGAGATCCACTTCATCACTGCTGTCTTCTCGGCTGAGTGGAGCCAACTGTGCCATAATCACGCTGAAAAGAAAACACAAGGAGGAAAAGACTCGAGGGTGGACATTGTGTGCTGTGAAAACGCTTGAAGCATCTTGGGCGACAGCAACCAACAAGGAGCACTCTTATCAGCTCTCTCATTAACCTCATTTCACTGGTAAATTACACATCTGTTCACAACACTCACTGCACAATGAGAACAAATCAGCCATCAGTGAACACCTCCTGATGNGAATATATTAAGTCAGACTGTTTATGATGTTTCACTTCCAACAGCACTGCTTTCATTTCAGAACTACTGAAGTATTTTTTGTGCCATCAGTTTGAATTTTAATTGGCTCATTTCGGATGTCCCTGGACTTCTCCCTCCAGTCCTGAGAGTTTTCAATGATTGAGGTTTTAATGATTTGAGCATGTTAGAGGGAGCAGGACAGTGAATACAGCAGGGAACCAGATGAGAGTGGGGAGTGATGTGCAGGAGAGGAGCCACAGGTTGGATTCCAACTTGGGCTGCCCCCTCGAGCGCTAATCTCATGAGACAACATACCAGTATCTGAAAAACTGTGTAGTTTCGGGTCTTCAGGCCTCAGAAAGAGTGGAATGAAGGTATACGAAAAGAAAACATGCACCCTGAGGCGAGTGAATGCAAGTACATGTGGTTAAGATGTCAAAAGACAGATGCAATAGAGGGAAGATAAAGGTATGACTGAAGGAAGTGTAGCCTTATTGTCGGTTTAAGTTTTTCTGTACATGGCTACATTCTGCACCCACAGTAACAAGGTCAAACCTTTAACAGGAGCTTGTTTATGAAGGCGTTTACATCTGATGGTTTGGTTGTATTTATTCTGTTTGTGCTTATTTTTTGCCTGACATTTAATTCCCAAACCAGATTTCAGCAGTTAATTGAATCTTATGAAACGCTCATAAAAGAGTATACAAGTTGGACAAAAAGATGAATTCAGCTTGAATTTCCTTTTTAGCAGTTAATGGTCAAGATTTAATTTGAACAACAAACCTGTTCTCAGGTTGCTGATTATCCTTGTTATCTCTGCTCCTGCAGCCGCTCTACCGTCTCTCATGCCCCCGCTCACCCACGCACTTCAATCCTCAATACTGTCTGATGGCGAGTGCACAGAAAGGCCTCCATTACCTTCCTGCCAAGCTGTTAGAGCAGAGGATCTCTGGCTGGCTCACTTTTAGCCTGTGCCAGTCTAGCTCACCCACACACAGGTCCTGACGGGGGTTACGTGGTTTGACGTCTTCACTGCCAAGAAACAGGAGCTCAGGAGTGGGTGGTTGAACCAGAAATTAATTGTTTTCTTGCTTTCTTATATGCTAATTTTCTTCCTTCCCATCGCTGCTTGCTCCCCTAGGGTCAGACCAAGCAGAACATTGCGCACTGATAACTAAGTGTTATCTCCATGGAATAACACATCAGGATTTGGAACCTGGTCTCCATTATCAATATCTTATTTTTTAGTTTTACGACAGTTACGACAGAATCTGATGTCACACTACATTTTCAAATATGGCAAGATTTGCATTTTAACAGGAAACAAACATAGGTTGCGATATTTAATACTAACATGTTACAGTGACCTTTGCCTTAAGCTAAACAGAGTCAGCAGAAAAGTATTGGTTTCTTCCCCTGACTAAAGATCAGTGCCTTCTCTTAGTGTAGCAGTTTCATGGATTTCAGCTGATAATTCATAGAATTCCAGTTTCATTGGGTACAGCATTAGATTATAAGTTTAAAATAGTGCAAACAACAAGTCAATTACTGAAGCTATAACTGTGTTTTTCTTTGAGGGACAAACATATTTTCATAATATATTTGATGCAGCAAATTAAAAAACAGTTAGGACAGGAGACAGTTGTCTCTTCTTTAAAAAACACTCTGGAAATGTTTGTGACCTGTAGAAACTAGTTTCTGGGTTTTTGTGAAAAGTTTCATTCTTGGCTGACATATCATTTCTGTTGCTCTAAAGTTCAGGATCTCCTCCTATGGTGTGTTTTGTGTGTCGTTATACATCAAAAAGGTCACATAGGCTCCAAGTCAGGACTGCAGGCAAGCGAGAAATGTTTATCTTCTTGCTGTACTGTGCCTGAAAAAGTCGCAAATGCAGAATATGTTGCATCAAAACCTGTCGCAGCATTCCAACAGGCTTGTAAATAGCCTTTGCAGAAGACATTTTGTATCCCGACACAATTAGGAAGGCTGTTTTTAAACAGGACACTGAGAACAAGCAGGCAGGGTTGCCAGATCTGACTGACAGTTTCCAGCCCAAACACATTGTAAAAACACACCCACCCCACTAAAAAGTAACCAGCCCAAATTTCAACTTTGTATGTTGAAAACGTAGAAACTTATTTTAAAAATGTGAAACTGTTGCATGCCTGATAAAGAACAGGCTCCCTTATCAGCTAAGAATGAATCTGTGACAAGTACTAGGTCAGCCACACACACTAGAACAACACAGTGATCTTACCGATAAGAAACATATCTATTGCCTTCTCTTGAACTGGGGGATACTGAACAGGAACAACCACGCAGTGAGTGACCCTGTTTGGGTGCTTACAAGTGACCGATACCACATTACAGTGACACTTATACACCAATGACTGTCTGATCGATGTGGTCATGTTCAACAGATTTGCACTGATGTGAGTGCAAGTACAGAACAGTTAATTGTAATGTGTAAGATTTTTTGCCACATACTGACAACTATTTTGTCAATATTTTCCCAAGAAACTTTTCTCAACTATCCCAAACTGTTCAAAAGAAGCCCAAATGGGCAGAAATCAGCCCAATCTGGCAACACTGCAAGAAGGGTGATATCTCCTCTTTTTAAGGATGCATCGTTCACAATTTCTTGAAATTATGATAAGTTTTATTTGTCAGACTGCTGGGCATTTTTGCTACTTTGCCTCCGTTTGTCATACACGGAGCAGAAAAATTTCCCATATTTCTGGAGCATTTCAAACTTGTGTTAACCGTGATGTTGCTGAGCTGTTGCTCCTGTTCCTCCTGGTGCTATTTTTTTCCAGCAGTTTCTCAGTGATTTTTCATTCCTGTCTCCAGTGTTTTGCACAAATAAAGACAGGGATGGAGTACCTATGTGTCTTGTGTCAACTCTCAGAACAGATGGATGGTAACTCTGGCCATGCTTGGACCTATTTGGAGTTCTAGTGTTACTGAGACTTTTACAACTTCACAACAATAAGAAATCACCCTTTCAGACCTGAGAGCAAAAGATGACTGCATGATTGCATGATGATAGAAAACTTGCCAAGAAAGACTTCATAATGACTTTTCTCTGTGTTTGGATGGTCGTGGAAGATGGTGAATGATAATGATGATTTTGTGTATCATGCTGGAAACTGGTATTCTGTCTCTCCTATCACTCTTTGATCATTCTTTGATCGGGGGGGGAATTAAAATGCGTCAAGCAGAGCGAGGAAATGAATCAAGGAAAATCCAATCTTTCAGAGGAAATTCATTCTAGTTTGTTGCAGTTTTTTTTGTTATTTTGGCTGTCAGTGTGTAGGTCGCTTAGATGAATTATGTAGCAGTCCTGAAAAACTTCTAATGTCAACCCCCCAGAAAGTTGAGTGCAATGAGGAGACATAAAGAGACCTCTGAAGGATAACAAGTATATATTGGAAATCCAATTAAAGATAAGTGAAGGCAGGATTCATCTCTTGGCTGCAGAATAAAGAGATAGCGATCAAGGCTGCAAAGAAAGCCATTTATATGGAAATCCCATCTGTATCCATATTATGTTGTCGGGTAAAAATATCCCCAACACCAGCAGAGAACATCTTTGGTGAGGTTTTTATTTTTCTCTGCAAACAATAAGCGGTACACACTTATCTTTTTTATGATTTCATGCACTATCTTTTAACCCACAATAGACCAAAAGTAGACCTATATGTCCTCCTTTTTCTTTCCTGTTAAAACTCAAGTTTTAATCCAGGTAGCTGTCCTCACTTCCCAAAAATGTGTTCAGATAAAAAGTGTCAGATCAAGGGTCGAACTTGTTTCCCTGACGATTACTCTAGGTGAAGTAGTGACGACAGAAGAGCCGACTCACCTCGGTTGACACGGTATTAGTGCGACTTTTCTTTTGTGTTCCTCCTTTTCTGAGCTCCCACCTGTAACACACGACACTTTTGCGAACTTCGTAGAACCCGCTGTCGTTGGTTGTTCCTCGTGAGAATAGTCGAGAGTCATTAACCTCATTTCACTGGTAAATTACACATCTGTTCACAACACTCACTGCACAATGAGAACAAATCAGCCATCAGTGAACACCTCCTGATGTTTTAGATGTGTGGAGATATGCAGAAGAACAACCTTTGAAAAGCATGTCAAATAAAAGTCAAGTCAAAAATTTGTGATAACTTAATCCCAAGATATAATTGACTCTTAGGTCTTTTAGACATTAGGCTTGAAAACAATTACAAGAGACAGATGAATGCGTAGTTTAGACTTGAGGTGAAGTGAAAATAAGTTTTCTATTATGCATGAAAACTGTGTCCTTGCTAGGTATTTTTCAGTTCAAGGCAGAGTGAGCACTGTTGATCACATTTAGGTGAACATCCATCAGGCTGATAACGTGCGTACTGCAGCCTTAAACAAAGTGTCGTCTGAGCTGCAATCACAGGAGAGAGCAGGACTCCTGCAATCTGAAAATGAAATCCAATTTTTCCCTGATTGGTGATTTATGAAATACTCTGCCTGTCATATTATTATTTGTTGGCAATCAGAAAACTCGGCTTTGGATGCAGCGCTCAGTGGCAGATCTTTGGTGTTTGCTGAATCTGAACCAAGTCAACAATCTGAGTTCCACCATCGTGTGTAGATGCAATTAGTGTGGTGTCCACCGTAGAGCCTGGACGCTGAACCCTCATCAGCTTTGACACTGTCAGGCCTATAGTACATAAAGAATATAACATTTTATCACAATATCATATGCTGCAGACTCCTGAAGAGTGAATCATTTGGCATTATGAAGCCGGCATCTGAGAGAGCTTATAACACACTTGATAATGTGACACTGGGACAGCACTCAGGCCTCACACACTCACAGAAAGAGCTGCTGCTGCTGCCTGCTGCAGAGTGTGACGGCTGCAGAGAGGTCGATTATAAATGTAAGACATTTTCCAACAAATGTTCCTTCTTTAACATGGTTTAAATGTTACATTTCAGACAGTCTGATTATATATGGAATTGTGGAGAAAACACTTCATCAACAGCCTCATAATTGTGAGAAAATGCTGATTACTTGCCTTCATTTTATGATTACCTTGAAAACTGCTTTTAATCAGTGGTAAGTTGCACTGGAAATTGTTTTTCTTATGGATATTGATTTAAGTGACTGTGAGGAGAATCTATATCTAGTGGGTTGCAGTGACGCCGTCGCCCAGAGGACTTGTGCAAACTGTCGTGTTGTATTTGTTTTGAAAGTGAACGTTAAAGGAGATCTTTTTATCACTACTTTTCTTTGTTGACAAGGTGACAACATGACAAGGAATCGCATTTGTCAACAGTTATGTAGAGTTGTTGTTTGAAACGTGTCAACAAGTAAATTTTGTACCTTAGTTTAGTGGCCGGCTACATTCGGCGCTACTCACAGCCTGGTGCTCTGAAACATAGCAGTACTGTGTAACTTTTGTGAATCCTGTTCATGTCCTGCTAGTGCTCATCTACCAACGCAACATCACTCTTTGTATTATTGATGGACTCTTAGGTTTCAACAGATCACTGCAGTATAACTGCTGCATATGGGTTGGAATGAACATTAGCACAAAAAGCTTAGTTTTGGCCTTAAGCTCGTTTTCTAGCCTTTAGCCTGTCATACGTTATTTTTTCTTTACGTTTCCGTGACAATGGGTCTCATTTTTTTGCAGTGTTAATATGATAATTTTGGCCCTCTTGAGGAGAATATCTTCATTGTTATCTTCATTTCTCTCATACAACTTGAGCCTGTACAGAAATTAAAGAGTTATGCCTTGTACAACAAATGTTAAGTTTGTCACAGCTGTTGGAGGAGCTGAGAACTATAAATGTTCTTCCTCGTGAAAGGGCAGCTGCACATAGAGCAAGAGTACAATCAGTAACTCACTCACTCACTCCACAGAAAAGCTTTCATTAAACATGCAGATGTTGAATAGAGGAGCTGCAGTGAAAGTTGCTTGTTTGTGAAGTGTCAGAAAGAAACTTATTGATGAATCTGGCAAATAACTGAAAACTGACACCAGCAGAAATGGGTCATAAACAATCTGCACTCAAAAAGTCAGAAACCCAGAAATTCACGCAGTTAACACCCAGCTGTCTTGGCCAAAGTGCAAAGATATTTATGGAAATAAACAACCAGATGACCAAACAGCTGCATGGGGACATTTCTCTTTGACTGGCTTTTGGATTCTCTCTGGTTATACTAAGCCTACATCAGCCAAACCAATTTCTATGTTTATGCTCAAGATGCTGCTTTTATCCACTCAAACTTCACTGATAATTATAATGTTACTACTGATTTGTCTTTTTCACCTCAGTTTTCACCTCGGTAAAGTGCTGGAAAACAGCTTGTTTTGGTTTGTTGACTCTGGAAAGTAGAGGGAACTATTCCATGGATGTTATCTTATCTCTTCTAGATATAGAAATAGGGTTATCTAAATGGCTGCACTGTAATTCAACATGCTAATTACACGTAGAACGGCAGAACACCTCCATGCATCATGCTCTAATTGTCAGACCAAGCTTTACTTTCACATGAAGAAAACCTTTGTCTGATCTTCATTAACTTTGCCCCCCAAGTCTCCTGTACTTTCTATTTTGGTTTAACAAGTCCATGAACATACAGTTCACACACAAGCACACACACAAACACACACACAAACACACACACGTACACAAACATTCATGCTGAGGCAGTTTGGACTCAGTGCTGCAGACATCTGTGCCACAATCATTCTGCCTCACTGAGTGGATTCCCAATTACACGCTGGAGTAGCGTTACACCGCCATATTAAGAATTCAAATTCGGGCCACACTGAGTTACTCGTGAGCTCTTAAAAATGAATGACTCTGTGGAGAGCACGTGAGGAGCCACAGCACATAGTTTTTAGATTAGATTAAATCATAATCAAGGAGGAAGTGGGCCACCGCAACCAGCTGTTCAGTGGCCTCTCTGCTGCTGGGATAAAAAGAAGTTTGATGCTCTTTCAAGTTGACCCAGTCACTTTTTGAGGATTTGACAATGGAAGAAGGGTGATGGCAAGTTGAAGCTTTTTGACAAAATTGCTGAGTTCAGCTCAGTTCTGCGTGTCAGTTCATCCACTTTGAAATTCATTTCCAAGAGCTGACAGGCGTGAGGGAACTTCACACTGATTCATCTTTCTTTAGGAGTCTCTCTCATAATAAGAGAACAGGACCCAGAAACTGCTGGTGGAAATTTTGATGGAGCTTTTCCTCTAAAAAAAAAAAAATAAAACCCATCACATTGTGTTTTCATTGTGGTCTTCAAAGTGTTATGTAATCCAGAAAGGATTATAGATATTTCTCTGAAAAGGCTTTTGATGAAAACGTCCCTCTTTAAGCCTCTTTGAAGATACTGAGTATCAAACCCACTAGGAACTGTAAAGGAAGAATCAATAAGAATGTCTCACTTTTTCAATGAATGCATAACATGGAAGCTTTACCCTCTAAGTGTTTGTGTTGCATCCTTTCAACAGTTTTCTGTGTGTTTAGTCCTCAGACTGTTGTAAAAAGAAGGTACTGTAGGCATGTACTGAAAATGTTCAAACACACACTCACCAAAGTGGATTGCATCTACATTTCAATATATACTGTTCAAATTAAGATTAATTTTATCCCAGAATTACAAGAAAAAAGTTGGTGCCTCTTGTTCTTAGTTGAAAGGAAAACATCCCCTCAAATTCTCTATAAGGGGATCAATGATGTCCCAATGATTTTGTTAAATCCAGCACAATTTTGGTTTGAGTTTGAGACATTAGGCGATACGCTTTCCAGGAGCATAGGTGGTATTTTTTTATCATTTTGTCATTTTTGCAGTCATATAGGACCTGGACTGAGGAAAAAAGAACTGGACTGTTACTCACTGGTTCAAAGTCCCCTTTTCAGATGAAAGACATTTTTGCATTGGGAATGAAGCACCCTAACTCTGGAGAAAGAACTTAGAGGCACACAGTCCAAGTGTCTTAAAGTCTAGAGTCAAGATTTTAGAGTTAGTGATAGTTTGGGGGTGTCATGTCTGTCTGGGTTTTTAGAGCTCTTTATGCTTCCTTCTGCTGACAAGCTTGACGTAGATGCTGATTTTGTTTTCAAGCAAGACTGCTCGTGCCCATAGCACCAAAAGCTGGTTAAATACTGATATTAAACCTTGTAGATAACGTATGGGCAGAACCAGAATTTTTTCCCAATTGGTTCGCTCAGAACAGGAACAGTTTTTTGACATTTTTGGTTTTCAGCTCCAGCCCACAATTTACGTTCTCAGACTAGTAAGAATCAAAAATATTGTTTGATGTCAGTCATGTCAAACTTTAAGTTTGTCGGTGTAACATTAACACTTTCTGATGGGCTGCTATTTCTCACAACACTACAGTTCACTGAGCCTGTGCATTATCAGGGGTTGACATTAAAGCAAATTTGCCACTGACTTGAAGGGCAGATCTCCTCCTGATTTACAGACCAGAAGAGAGAAATAACCATTCCTAAGATTCAGCAAAAGACAAAAAGATTATCTGGATTGTACCCCAGCCAACTCCAGCCGTAGCACCAGTGTCTAAAATTTTCTCAGCCTCTTTTTTACATTTTGAGCAACTATGCCCAGCTTCCTGCTGGAGGTTTTCAAAAAATATGCTTACATTGTGAGAACCTAAATAAATTATATGAGTTTGTGAGAATGCATAGCAGTAACACATGATCACTTCTTGTGCTGTAGTGACTGAGTTCTCCCTATTCGACCCGGTGTACTCGGCCACAGTCATGCCAGGGCATGAGGGAATGACACATGAAGTGAATGTGTTTCAGCCACATAACCAACATGACAGACATTTTAGGAACAAAAAATTAATAATAATGGTATTAACTGGTACTTTTTTAACATCCTATTTCTGCCCCAGAACACTAAATATTCAAAAAACAAAATTCTGGTTTCCCTTTTGCGCCATGAATCGGCTCAAAGCCCTGCTTATGAGTTAATGTCAGGTTACCTGGATGGAAAGCCTGTCCCATCTGGTTTACGTTTGGTTGGCTGGAGCAGCAAAAACAGCACCTTGTCAAACAGTATGAGCTGCTGGCCTATACTCACCATGCTGTGTCTTACGTTCTCTCTTTGGAAATGGCTCAACAAAAAAACCTCATGAAGTGGACTCATGTCGCGTGTGAGATCACCACACCAACAACTTCATACAAATGACTGATGTGGGCTCACAGAGTTTTACTTAAATTAGTGACCTAAAAGTTTTAACCTTCACTTCATCTGAGACTGAGTAAACTTCTCTTCGGTACAAACAGTACGAAGAAAATATTCATGCTTTTGAAAGCGTGACTTTGACCTTTAGCCTGCGTATGCCTAATGGCATTTCATAAATACAAGATGATGCATCTGAAATGCATTCAGGCTGAATACATGAGGACTCCAGAGACGATTACTGAACACTGGGGCCAAACCTGGTACATACAGGGGAAAAAACACAGATTTTCATATCATCATAAATCTTATGCATATTCCCTGATAGTTACCATGTCTTTCCTTCTCCTTCGACTAAAAACAAGAATTTATATCTCAAGTAAATGGAGTAAACTTTCTTACACAATGACACACTAGATGCACCAATTATACTTTTGTAATCAGTCTCCTCTTTGCAAACTTCACGTTTAATGTTTCCCTGACTCGATTCCTCCCGTTACATTTGTTACAAAAACATGAAACAAAACAAAGTTGATGAGAGATAGCTGGTCGACAGCTAAGATGCCAAGCTCTCTGCTTCGCTGGTAAACTAAAAAACTCAACTGTGCTCCCTGAAAGGAGGTAGATTGGCCAGGTTTTTCAGGACATTAAATCCAAACATATTGAATCAAAACAAAGATCTATTATTGCTATGATTTTTTCTCTTCCCCTGGAGTTCAGTGTTTGTAACTTTTTGTTTTTAGCCTGCTTGTTTTAAACCACAAACATGTACCAGATGATGTCAGATCAAAGTGATCCAATTATTTGGTCCTTTCAAATAACATTCATTCATTAATTTCCACCACTTGTAATGTTCAGGTTGCCAGGTTGCTGTAGCCTACACTGCAAAAACTGAAATCTAAGCAAGTCATTATGCCTTTTTTTAAGGACAAAAATTAGGTCTGAATTGCTTGTAACAAGTCAAAAAAATCTGCCAATGGGATAAGATAAAAGATTCTTGTTATAAGACATCTTTCTAATTTCAAGAAACTTCCCGGGCAAATTCGTCTTATCCCATTGGCAGATTTTTTTTACTTGTTACAAGCAATTTACACCTCATTTTTGTCTTAAAAAAACAACAACAATAAGACCATTTTTACTACAAATAAGACATAATGACTTGCTTAGATTTCCGTTCTTGCAGTGTATTCCAGCTGTCTTCAGGGGAGAGGTGTGGTATAAAGTATCCACTAGACTCCTAAAAAAATGGGCTCTTTTCTATCTGTTTCTTATTTTCATGAAAAATATCTGTGTATGGTGAATAATGTTTATAACAATTTCCTGAGTCCCAAAGCACATCTTCAAGTTTCCTTTCAATAAACCAGATTAGGATCATATCAGACAGGAGATTATCCCGCACTCACATCCCTGGAGCTAAAAATAGTTTAAGTTTAGAATTTAAAAAAAATAAAAAAGGAGAAAAAGGCTCCTTTAAAGTATCTGTTGGTTTGTTGTTGTCGCATGTATTGCTGCTCTACATAAAAGTTGAACAGTTTAAGAGAAGTTATATGTAATAGTTGCTTATTTAGAGAAGTCATGCTGCCTGAGAATATCATGTTGTCAATCGCTGCAGAAATGCCCTGGTTTAAACTCGCTAGCTTGGCTTCTCTACATCAGCCTCGGGCTCTCAGAGTGAGGTTGTCTGTATGTGTTAACCCCGATAATGACTGGAAAACTTCCATGAAGAACCCAAAGCCCAGTGTGGTCTGTGCTTTGTATCCAGAGAGCTTTAAACGTACTTAAATGCCGCTTCATTGGTGTCTTTATTCGGCTGATGATGTCACAGTCTGGGGGCTCGATCCGGCACTTAGATGCATGTCCTTGTACATCACCTGCTAATGCACTTTGCAGCAAATAACAATTTCCCTTCTTGTATTTCACATCAGCAAGTGTTCTGAGCTGTACCAAATCTATAATTTAGAGAGGGGGACATGGCTGCACTAACCTGTTTAATGAAGCAGTGAATCTGGATATGACTCATGTTATCAAAGCGGTTTGTGCCTTTTTTAGCTCAGAGCCAAAGAGAATGACTTAACTCTTTCACCACCAGAGCCTTAACACAGATGGACATTTGTAACCATGCTGACAGTGTATACACCCTCATAGATGTATACACCCTCATAGATACACATATGATGCACACAGACCTCTGAACCTCTCAGCTCTGATTATTCAAGGGTCATGGTCACCCATTGTTCATCACATCAGGTATGAAACAGGGCTGGCTGACTGGATGTGGTTGTAACAATATGCTGAGCACACACATTCACAGCTGGAGTAAACAGTGTCATCATGACAGGTCTGCAGAATGAATCAGCTCTGCATCAAGCAACTGGTGGCATCAAACAGACAATAACGAATAAAGAGGCTACACGACTTCGGTGACTCTTTGTAACAATACAGGGTTATGTTATTATTTTAAGATGTTTTTTTTTTTTTTGCAGAGTGGTTAAGCTCATTTTTACAGCTGCATAAAGCCCCCCCTCAGCAGCATACATGATAAAATGTAAAATGCAAAGTCAAATGGCTAATGGTGCAACAAATGGCAGCATTCATAGTTTAACATTACTCTGCAGTTTTGTGGCATCATTGCTTCCTAAATCTAGTGACTTTTTATTAGTTTAGCCCTTAAGTTTTGTAAGAATTGTTTTAGCATCCACTTGAGCTTTATGTTCCCACAACAAAGTGCTCTGAGGTCTAAACTATACCTCTTTGGGATTGGAAGATAACACCAGACACTAGAGAGAGCAGTGATATATACATGTACCGTATTTTCTGGACTAGAAGTTACATCTTTTTTCACAATTTTTCATAATTTCATAAGATCACTTAATTCATACATGAGGAATATTGATGAGGATTTAACTCCATGGCTCTAAACAACACTGTGGACTATCTGAAGCTCTGGTCTCCAGCTTGGACAACCTAACAGCTCCTGGTGTTTGGTGCCTGATAAAATGATTAAGAGTAATAAAAGGTCACTCACGTCTTTTTCACTCTCAGTTGTGGACAGTTTTATGGGATTTGAGTCACAGACTAGTGTCAAAACTCCCGTAACTTTATTTAAAAGTTAGGACATTTCTCTGATGGAGCTCATTTAAGCTCACACTTCATGCACTCACAACACTCACTCACAGTGGAGGGGGGTTAAGTGCACATGAGTGAAGTGAGTGAGTATAGACACTGAAACTTAACTATAGTCACAGATATGAGGTGCTGCAGGAGAAATAATTAGGTACTATACAAATGCACAATCACTTCTTCTACTTATAGGAATGGAGTTATTTAAGTTATGGTAGATGTGATTTAGGGAGGGTATGCTAGATAGAACTATGACATGATAAGACAAGACTTTCTAAAGATGCTGCATCCTGCTCTAGTTGTTAGATCTTGTTGTAGTTCAGCTCAAACATTAAATCCTCTCTTTGCTCAGGTCTTCACAGGTCTTCACAGGTCATCTGACATCTGCCCATTCTGCTATCATGATGACAACTGATATACTCTGGTCAGGGTTAAAAACATGGTGTCAACAATAGCAGGAAACAAGAAACAAGAAAAGTCCTTGTTGTAAAACAAAAACCACAAAGGTCATTGGGGAGTTGTTCAATGAAATATACTCTTCCTTAAGTCTGATAAATGTGACTGAATTTAACGAGATCTCTTTTGAGCTGAATCTTCATTTTTCACTTCAGTGTTAAACAGCCAGTTTGTCCGTGAGTAATAGCTCTTTATTGAATCCCCTCCTTCTCAATCTTAAACTCTCTGCCTCCATCTCTATAAGATCTCATTTATGAATAACTGTCAGAAAAGCAGTCAGGAAGCACGACTGAATCCTGGTGAAGTTTGGTTTCATTTGTCTTTGGGAGGTTCAGCTCTCAAGCTTCATCAAAGAGTCATAACTTAAACAGACAAGACAGCTCGTTCTCCGCCTTCTGAATTCAGATGCTGTCTGATTCAGCGGGCAGATGAAGACGGCATGCTGCTGGCCTTTCACCCTTCATCTCTCTCCACTTGGTATGGATGGCTTTGGTTTGGACTAAGGATAAAATCTAAAGGTCATGTTGTCTACATATCCCTCCCCCTTTGTACTATATCATGCTCCTCGCATGTCTCCCTCCTTATAGATCCTTTTTTCTCGAAAGCTCTCCACTTTATTCCTCTTTGCTCTCTCTTTCATGCTCTCTTTCAAGCTCCCTGTCTGTTTCTTGTTTCCATCAGGTCCTCGTTGGACCTACATTAGAGAATATTCCCCCAGAGTGCACTTAATTTCCTCAAAGAGAGATTCCACCTCCTCGTCTTTTCGTCTCAGACTGAGAAATGTTTTCTCCAGATGGTTTGTCATTTGGTCTTCTGACTGTTAAAATCAGTCGTTTTGGTTTTCATTTAACTCAGTGTTTTTTAGTTTCTTCTTCATTCATTTGCTCAGCAGAGATGCATCTGGATGAAAAGAGGCGACTTCTAAAATAGGATCACAGACCGTAATGTCTCTGGTGCATGGATTAGATATTTAACACTGTGGCAGGAGATGCCAAAGCCTCGCATTAACATTTTTTTGCTTCAGTGATGCACTTTCTTTCAAAACTTGTGAAAAAAGTTAGTCACTTTTATACCTCATTCAAGCATAAAAGCTGAGAGGGAAATGGCAGAGTGACAGAGCTGGCAGGTGAAAGAGGTTAAAGACATTACTTCCTGGTGTTTTATGCACTGCACCACTTTACAGCAAGACAGCATTAGACCAAATAGTGAAACGCATTGTGAGAAAACCAAGTGACAAACTCAACATTATATTAACTTTAGCATTCAGGACCTGACATGGTAATACCAATATGACATTAGCGTTCTCAAGTGTGACTGTGGATAGTCGTCATTTCTGCAGGAAGAGTTACACAACGTTCTCTGAGCCTGAAGTGTTCCCTGCAGCAGAAACAGCCCTCAAACTCTGCAGTCCTTGATAATTTGTGTGTCTCTGTGGGAGTGTGAGTGTGTGTGTGTGTGCGTGCGTGTGTGTATGTGTAGGGTCAGGGCCTGGCTGCATCAGCCTTTCTCACTGCTTGGTGTCCCCAGGCACCAGCTGCCTCTCCAGCCTCCTCTCTGCTGTCACCCCTCCGTGCTGCAGGGACAGTCACACCCACAGAGAGGACAGGCTCTTAACAAACCTCCTAACTCTCACCACAGCCAGAACTGGCTCCCTTTGTGTGATTATGACAGACACTTTGAATAGCGCACATAGCAACTGTGATGTCACCTGTTTGCTCACCACCAGTAGAAATAAGAACGATAAGAAGCATAACTGACTACTACCATGTTGGTTTCTGTGACCAGAAGTGACTATAATTTGGAGGAAAAAAGTCAGCCAGGGATGAGAAACCAAAGCTAGACAGCCTGTGTGTGGGGGGGACTAATTATTTTTTGGTGGCTGACCACAGCAGTGTGACCCCTGGACACTTAGAAAAAGCCACTCGTCATCCCTGCAGCAAGTTGTTATCTCTGTTCAGTACAAGCCAACAATGTTGATGACTTCTTCGTCCTACCTGCCAAATCAATAAAAGGACACTGAGCAAGGTAACACACCTGGTGATTGCAATTTACCTGTTAGTTAATAAAAAGTATTAGTCAAATAAAAACTGGACTAAGGAACAATGTTATTGAAAACACAAACATGCTCTGGGTTGAATTTGAGGCTGAGCTGGAAAATGTTCAGTAGAAAGGAAAAACAAGTCATACAGATGGAGAATGTTTGTTTTTCAACATGTTTATTTCTGCTATAAAGAAACTGAATTTTGGAATCAGCCTCAAGTGGACACTCAGGGAGCAGGTTTTTGAACTCGCACACTGGCTTTGTTTTTCAGCAATGGAAGTTTCCGCTTGTTGAGAATCTGCCAGTCTGAGAGAAATTTGGCCCCCCAGCCAAAATTACCACAGCTCTTCCAGCTAAATCAGGCACACCACTTCACATACAGAGGCGCCTTTTTCACAGCATTATGGGTGTAAACACGAAACCAGTGAGACAACTACATTTGTGATTTGCAGAATTATGCCCAGGTGACACCTGAACTTCAGAAAATTAGCTTATTTTTTAGCTTGTTACTGACTATGAGTTAAAGACAATAAATGGCTTAAGTAGTGTGTCATAAGATTCACTGACGTAGAAGATCATCACTATTTTAAATAGTGAAACTTTTAAGTGAGATTTGATCACCAGAGACGTATTTTGATACAAGTGATCTGACCAGATTTGATCCAATATAATTAGACCTGTCCGCTTGGGAGGATAATACGACCACATCACTAATGCCAAGTGTAAATGAAGAAACGAAATCTGCAGGGCCAGGTATGAACACCTCTCCAGGGCCATGGTAGATCTCAGCCACTTCCTCATCCACATTAAAGCTGAAAAATGTATCTGTAATGTAACTGACATCCTCCACTCTCAGGTTTACTGAACCAGCTGAATCTCTCACTACTCTGCCTTTGCTACTAGTGTAATACATCACCTTGTATTAGAAGTGACAGATCTAGATTTATACACACTAGGGCTGCTGCTACGACAAACTAATAACTTTATGGCTCATATTTAACAATTAGCCATTTAATTATCAATGCAGTACATTTTTAAACCACAATCATGCTTTTAAAAATCTTTATTCATTTCATTCAAATGATATTTTAATGTCCAGCATGGTTAAAGTTCACTCAGTTGTCTATAAGTAGTTGAGGAGGCAGAATCAAATATGAAAAGGAGAAACAGATGAAACGTCTTGAGGTAAAAAATTTTCAGGTGAAGGACTAAAAATGTAAAACCACCACAGCACCTTTTGGGCTGAATGTGATTTTTCCTTCTTCTCAAATACTCAGAAATTACCAACAATCTCTCATGATGAGCAAGTTCAGGTTTGCAAGAAGCTATGAAGCACTGAGTCAGATGCTCCTGGGCTGTAGAAAATGTACAAGGTGGTGGTATTGCTTCAAATGTAGCCGTTACTTTGTTTTGTTTTCCTTCCAGTAAACTTTGGTTGCTCCTTTGTGCAATAGACTGTATAATTTATGGCTGCAGTCGTATTGACGTATTTGTTTCTAGAACTGAGTTTGAAGCCAATCATAGGTGGGTCATACTGAAAATGCGTAACTAAAACTAGTCTAGTTTGGGTTTGGATGATGCAAGGTAGCATGTCTCTGACCTCTTTGCAGATAGCTACACGTTCGCTCCTGGCATTCAGTAGCTCATCTTGACAAAATTCACAAGTTCAGTAACTTAAAAAAATGAGGTATGAAAAATAATCCAGCTCGGAGTATATGGTTAGTGTTTCTGTAGCTAGCCTTAAGCAGACTCTTGAGGAACTTCAGTTCTACAGGCTACATAAATCTAGACTGCAGATTTCAGCTTGTGATGTACACATGCAGGACTCAGCAGGGAAATAGTAGAGACACATCACGCCTACTCATCAGTCTTTTTTTTTTTTTTTTTGGCCACGTTTCTGTTGAAATGTTTTTGTGTTTCATACAACAATCTTGGGGGCTACATGGTAGCGCAACGGGTACTGCTGCAGCCTCATAGCAAGAAGGTCGCCGGTTTGGTTAAGGTGGGCCTCTCTGTGTGGAGTTTGCATGTTCTCGCTGTGCATGTGTGGGTTCTCCCCATGTACTCCGGTTTCCTCCCACAGACCAAAAAACATGCCCACACTAGGTCAATTGGTTATTCTGAATTCCCTGTAGGTGTGAGTGTGTGCATGAAAGATTGTTTGCCTCTATGTGACTGGTGACCAGTCCAGGGTGAACCCTGCTTCTCGCCCAGTGACAGCTGGGATAGGCTCCAGCCACCTGTGACCCTGAACAGGATAGACGGTTAAGAAAATGGATGGATGGACAATACTCTAGGTAAAGACAGTCAGCATGCAAGACGTCCTCAGCAATGCAACCCTCGAAAACAGTCTTACAACACCTCACAGTCCTGAAACAGGTGATGATGTCACAAACCACTCCTCCATTGTTGAGGCTTTCATCCATTTTTAGAGTCTGCTGCTGGCAAACAGAGCAGAGAAAAGAACAGCAGCTTCCTGCCTGTTAGCTATGGATGAACTTTACTCTCTGGCACACTAAACCCTTGAGCTGCCTCTGGATGTTTGGTCTACCTGTCTTTTCTAGTCTGTTGTACCTTATCAGGGTTGGTGAACCAAGAAGCACAGTCAGCATAGCAGATGCCAGCTTGATGTGCAAAATTAGGACATTCCTTTCAAGTTATTTATTGGACACAACAAATATATATTCTGTAATGTATGGTTAAAAGTTTTTCAACATGAATCTTCAAAACAGCATACATTACACCGTTTGCATAATGCATGAATGATTTTAACACTGCTACATTATCTAAGATGAAGATAATTGAATAAGACATGCAAATTAACTCTAAAGAGCACTTAGACCATGAAATCATTTAAATAAAATGCACCATGCAATTTAATGTGCACTGCAGCTTGTTTGTCGTAGCCTATTGAATAATTAAAACATGCTGCATATTGAACCTGCATTAGATCATGGGTAATTAAATTTAAGTGCAGTCTGTAGAGGATGGATTCCAATGTGAACATGGACTTTGTTAGAAACAGTTTTGCAGACCCTCTCTTTATCTGGTCCAATCATCCACATATAGTGAACACCCAACATCAGTGGTGACAGCTCCAGAGACTCTGTGGTAGTCTTGTAAATGGATTTCATTATGGAGTATGTTCTTACTCATCACACCACAGATGATCTTCTTATTGTGTGTCAGAGAACCAATGCTCCATGCTGCAGGGCTCATGGAATAAGAAGACATAGAAGACCTTCATTTATACAGCTTTTAGGAGTGTCCGTGTAAAACAGTATGAAGACACTGTATTATCGACAACAGCAATGCCTGTTTGGTTATATAATTGTCATGTAAATCTTTAGAAAAAAGGGTCCCACGCATGTCATCATAAAGCCAGAGTCATTTTTTTCTTTTTATTCTGATAAAAAGAGTGGGAGTTTGTTTGATGAGTCCACATGACTACTACATCACAACAAAGACAGTCTGACTGTTCAAAAAGAGTGCCTCAAATGTTTTATGTTCCATTTCGCCTTTTTATCTGAACATGACAGAGTAAAAAACACACAAAGACCAAAGCTGAAAATGAGAGAACAAAGTTTGAAATACTTAAAAGTCAAAAATGACTTGTACAAAAAGTAGACTTTGAGCAATGCTTTATTGTTGAATTTAGCTTAGAGTTATTGATGAAATGGGAAATATTTTAATGTGAATCTATGAATGTGACTGTACAGTGTCAAAGGCTGTTTATTTACCTTTGAAATGGCACAACATTTGTAAGGAACATGCATTTGTGGGATGAGCAGCAGAGCTAAGTATGTGGGTTGCACCTATGAAAAATTTGCCAAATCTTCTCTGTCAATGCCAAACAGCTTATTCTGCTTTTGTTCGCTGTTGGTGGTGGTGGTGGGGGGTTGAGGATAGGATGACTAAAGCCAAGAGAAATTATGAGTAATTATTATGTTGGCTTTCACAATCAAGCAGAATAAATAGCTACTTTATGGTCCAGTTATAGAAACAGCTCAAAGCATTTGTGCTGAATTGGTGGAGAAGTTAGTGTTGTAGACATCTAACCCCTGTCAGTGTTTCAGGTTCAGACTTGACTAAAATAACCTGAACAGTGTTGTATGGAGGTGGCATCATGCTAGCAGTCATGATGTTATGCTAAATGTTGGCACTGCTGTGAGTCTCTTGTGCTCTGAGCCTGCTGCACTGCTGATGACAGGGTTGCAGTAGAGTTAATGTTCAGGGCAGCATCTGTCTCTCTCCTGTGATATTTCTGAATCAAACTGCTTTTGTGTATTTCCAAAATGATCTAAGAAACTTTGTATTGCTTCTATAATGTAAAGTTTGTTCTGTTATGTCAAGGAATGGAAGTTTTTGCATTTATTTTTTTTTGTCTCTTTGATGTATGAGATTCCAGCACTATTTACTTTTCAAATTTCAATAACAGTATCAAATCATTTCCATGTTGAGCTCAGTGTAACATACTGCTCACATTTGGTTTCATACGATAAGGCTCTGTTGGGGGTATGTGTGACTGAAATATTGGTGACGATTGTCCTCGTATGAAATATCAGCAGGAAACGTTTAATGATTTTCTGTGTATTCTGACCCTTTGATTCCTCTCCAGGAGGCTCATGGCATCCCTGTAAGCAAATATATATAATTAACAACATGCTTCATATTAAACGCAGTGTAATCTGGATCAAACCTCTTCTGTGCCAACTAGAGCAGATTGGCAGGAAAAGGAGGAGGGGGACCGAGCTGCTCTTTTGCTTTACTGCCAAGTGTACATTTGCCGTAATTCATGATCTTTCTCTAGGTCTCTGTAGAAGCAGTCCAGACAGTAAAATCAATTGGCCAGAGTGGTGGAGTTTTGGATGACTTTTAACTGCATCATGGGGGCGATAGGAATTGAGTCCAGCATCGGCTTGTAGTTGTTTTTGTTGCTGCCTTTATGGGACCTATAAAACCTCTGCAGTAATCTCCCTATCTCTTTCATCTCTGCCCACAGGCAAACAGACGTGCCCTCCTGAGAAATTTGACTGTGGGGGATCCACCAACAAGTGTGTCTCGTTGTCATGGAGATGTGACGGCGAGAAGGATTGTGAGAACGGAGCGGACGAGGAAGACTGTGCATCTGGTGAGTCAGTCTGTCATCTGTGGGGTCTTAAACATGATGGATACTAACACAAATAAAAACAGGAACTGTTGTTTTCTGCTGGTTTGCTTGAATTTAGATTTCACTTCTTTTTTTTTTTTTTATTTGACGAAGCTGAAGGGGCTGTTGAAAAGGATGGTGTGACAGCACCCAAAAGAGAAGTTGAAACACTTGGAGCTTCTCTGGCTGAGAATCAAGACAGTATGAGCACAGCTCATTTACAGTGTACAGAAAACATGCTTTATCCTGTAAAATTCAAGATTAATTTAAAATCTACAAAGGCCATATGTTCACACACATATTGTATTTTATCTTTAAATTAAGAGCAGAGTTTATGTCCTTCTTTTCTCAGTTCACCTGTTCACCTCAGTAGCTGGTAGACATGAAGGTACATAAAGACCAATATAGCTGTTAAGAACAAGAAAATTTCATAAAAGCTTAAGGTTAAGATAACCATTTCTCAAATTAACCTTTACGTTAGAAGTTCATTAAAATGTGATATGCTAATGTTTATTAATTATGGGATTATCATATGTGTGTCCAGCTCTGATGTTTTGTATCGACAATGAGAAGCAGTGACCGGTGTGAGGAAGTCACCTGACAAGGCTCGCTGAAAAGAAAAGCAGTGAGCCGTCAAATTCCTCCTCAATTTGTACAATAAGAGGTTTCATCCTTTTTTGATCTCACTTATCATCTAGCAGCCGGAGACAGTGAAAGCACAGCAGGGGAGCACTCTTTGTAATTAAAGGGGTTTGAAGTGAGGTTCAAGTTTTAAGTTTCTGCTCTCCGCAGCACGGCTCCTTTTGATGTGATTTTCTGTGTGGAGCGTCACATATCTACAGCTTTCCGTTCACATTTGATGGTGTCTGTCATCACATTTTGAACCTCGAGTCTTTAGCCTTTCTAACAGCACAGCCATCGAAAATGACATCATCTCCTGCTCAGCCAATCATCAAGTCAACCGTGCGCTGTCCCCACCCCCAACCCCCCGCAGGGACCATCCTTGCCCTACTTCTGAGGCGCCGTGAAGAATTGGCTTCTTCTTTTCTCTCTCACTCTCTTTTCCTCTCTCTCTTTCCTCTTCATGTCAAGAAAAATTGATTGGGGCAACAGAGCTGTGGGGAGTGTGGTGTTTAGACTTTGAAGATTGTGGAAAAATGGTCTGTGGTGGCAAATGCTGAGGGTAAAATAGCCATTTTGTTATTATCCTATATAGATGATGTTCTCCCTTCGGCTGTTTGCTCCCTGTGAAGTTGTGCGTGTTAGTGTTTACATAATGAAAGGCTGAGGTCTCTGCAAATTATATTTCAAACATTCATGCAAATTTGAGTTATTATCTGTGAATATGGGTGAATCAATTTGGCATTAAAAGAAAAAAACATCAGAGAAACTGCTTACCTTTCGTTCCTAAAATACACCCCGTAAATACATGCTCAGATTGTGCAACTTAAAGGCTTTTTTTTTTGCCACATCAGACTGTAAATGGTCCGTCAATGTTCTTCTGTTTGAAAGTGGCCCCACGCACTTACGTCTCGGCAAGTGAAAGTGATTCCATTGACTAGATCTAATGCCTTCTCAGCTTATATGGCTTTTCACTTGGCTGTCCATTGAGACCCAGTCTAGCCTGTGCTAATCCTTTTTTCAGGCTAATGTCTGTATTGATGCAGCAGTCCTAAGCCTCTCAGTCGTGACACGAGAGCGGGCAGCAGACTTCTGCCCACCCAGGCAAAGGCCGGTGTCCCCCAAGAGGTAAACACCACTCAGAGTGACCAGAGGGGACGAGCTGAGTGTGACACCAGCGCAGTGCGGTGTTAGATAACATCACACATTAGGTCTATTAAGTGCTGCTCAGTCCAGCTGATTAGGCCCATCGCCAGCCTGAATAGTAATCTCTAAATAAAGACAGACGCTTTCACATTATCTCACTGCTGTTAAAAAAGAAAGAAGCTCTCATCAATCATCAGTGTGACATTTGTTTGTTTGTACACCTTATAACTTTAAGAATGATTAAGTGTAGTTCATGGATAAAAATCCAGGAAGCCTTGTGATATGTGAATTGCTCATTGAACATGCCCTTTGGCTCTGTTTCCCAAATGTTCAGCTTTTAAATTAAAGCGAAAACTTTCTAAGGAAATAATTATCATGAGGTTCCTCTCCTTTAATGGTGTGGTTAGTCCTTCAAGCAATTTTTTTCATAGTCATTCATCCTGTGCCCTTTTCCAGTGACAGTTTTCTGTGCACTTGCATTAACATGCATTGTTTTCCAAAAAATGACCTTGTAGCTGGAGCAGGAGGAGGGGTAATGAAATGCAACACTAATATTAGTGAACACATTAAAAGACATTTCCCTCTTTCTCTTATGGTCTGTTATTAATGTATCATTAGTATCTCCTCATATATAATTCTGTTTTCACAGCTTTAATTTGCTCACACCAGCACACACAAACAGCCCCATCTCCTACTGTGTTTACCCATCTGAACAATGTATACCTGCTTTTTGTGAAACAGATTATCAGAAGTGACCTTTACGAGGATGCCTAAACAATGCAAGTTTAATTCTAAAAAACCCAAGGCATGGCATCTGTCATCACGTTAATTTTTTTGAAATTTTTGCAACACTGTTTTAGGAACACCGCAGGCACTGCTGTTGGTTGTTTTAAAATTGAACATTGCATGCCCTATCTGGGTCATTCAGCTTTTATATAAAGACTCTCCGATATGGAAAATGCAGCCAACTAAAATAAAATGAACATAAGGTATTAAGATCTTAAATAAAAACTTTAAAGTGAAGCTCAAGCAAAATCAATTTTTAGAGTTGTTTTGTGCCTTGATGTAGAGAAGACGTTACAAGTGAGCAAGAAAGCAAGAAACAGAGTAAGACCTAACCACATGGCATAGATGGATTTACTCTCTGGTCTTCCTTTTATCATTGGTATTCTATACATTTAATCATTATTAGTAATCCTGTATCTTTCTTCTTTTAAAATGATTGAAAACCAGACTGGATTTTAAAACTAGCAGCAGCCAGTATTGCCAACTTAGTATAGCAACTTTGCTGCTCTATTTAGCCACTCTTTCATATATGCAACTAGTGACAAATTTAGTAGGTTTTTTTCTGGGGTTTGGAGACTTTGAAAGTGAGACCACAGACCATTACTCTCCCCAACAAACAGTGGATGCTGCAATGCCTATAACTTATTTTAACCTTCAAAACAGACAAGGTTCATATTTGAAATGAGATATGACATCAATTCTTTAACTTGGAGGCCACACTCACTGCCTTTGCTCTCTGCCGGATCACACGAATAGCATGTGTAACTCTCTACATGCTGTGTAAAAGTACAGAGCAGGAGGAGATCATCATTGATTATCAATGGAGAGCAGGCTCATACACATAAAATGAGAAAGAGTAAAAAGAAGTCACTTGTTGTATTTGACTGTCGGTTGGTTGGCTGCAGAAAACACTCTCTCACCTCAGGCTTAGTGCTTGGTCCTGAGTGCTGGAGTGAGTATGTTAATGTTCGAAGGAGCAGAGGCTGCGTGCCAGTGTGTGGGGGAGGAGCATTGAGGTCGGACAGTGTCTGGTCATGGAAGGCGTTGAAGGTCAGGAGGAGACGTCCTCTGGCACAGACGCGATGTAGTCGAAGGAGCAGGACTGTGTGAGCAGACCAGAGGCAGAGTGCTGATGTACTGCTGAGGAGTGAGGGTTTTAGATGGTGGACCGTGCAAAAACCTTAAGCAGTATTGTGGATGTAATGAAAGCACACACACAAGTCTGGTCAGCAAATAAATTCAGTGGTGGGAATTAACGCTCTTGACTTAATGTTTCAGTCACTTGATGGTGAAAATAGCTCCGTGGTTATGGGCTTAAGGTGACGGGAACAGAGTGAAGTTATTGCAGCTGAAGTGGAGGAAGTTGTAGTTATCAGTTCAACAACAAAAGAAGGAAAGTCAAGAACAAGTGTGGCTAGCTTTTACAATTTTCTTGAAGAGAATTTAAGAAAAAGGGAGATACAGAAATGGATGCTGGAGGTCCTTTGTCCTGGAACAGTGGGTCTTGTTACAGTCTTATAAACATCATCATTATGAATTAGCCATAAATGACAACCTGTTTAAATTCAGCCTCAACGTAAGTTGTATTTTGTATTACACATTACTGGAGTCTGCCGTTGGCAATAATTGCCTTGTGTCAAAAACACTGCATGCTGTGACTCCTAAGTGCTGCAGACAGAGGGCTTCAGATCTTACTCATTCACAATCATGAAGTGAGGCGAGGGAGTGGAGCAGGAAATTACCGATTGGTTTGTCTCAGTGTGTCTGTGCGTGGCGGGCCAGCTGCTGGCTCAGGGGCAGCTGGAGGATTCACTTCAAAGCTGCCTTTACTCTGCTGTATGTTTGGTTTTAGAGGAAGGAGATAAATGGGTGAAGAAGTGCAAAGTGATACAGCAGCAGTCTAACCAAATTGAGAACAGAGCTAATTTATGAACAGTGTGTGTAATTGCATTTTGCTCTTTCCAGACAGGAAAGACTCAGCTGCACACCTCTGTGAAGGGAAGCCGCAAATGGTACTTCAATCAACTCTGGGTGCAGTTATTCAAAATAGTGACACATGGGATGTGGAAAATGAGAGCTGGAAAGCTTTTTCCTGAATGTCTCTTGTACTTTTTAATGACACAAATCCCTGAGACATGTCCCCTATATTAGACGAATGACATACTCTTAAGAGTCACAACATTTAGACTCTTACTCTGCCTGCAGATTTTAAATGCACAGTTTAAAAGTGACAGTAAAACACTGAGACATGCAGCCAACTTGATTTCAGTTTAGTCTGTCTTGTTTCAAGGAGACCCAGAGTTACACACTCAATGCATAAATCATTTATTGGACACTTTGGGTGACCTGCAGCTCTCACTGTACCTACTGCAGAAAATATAACTGAGTTTATTCCAGCAACTGGCACATCATATACCCCGCTGCACCTTTTTGCCCTAACATATCCACACTGATAGCCAAAAAGCAATAAGAGTAAGTGTCAGTTATTTTGAATTTTACTTTTCTCTGCCTGTGTTCATCAATAATACAACACTTTTAAGTACTTTTGTCTACTTTTCTTGAATTTTTAATGACAAAGTTCATGCAGAATTACACAAACACAACATAAATGCAATTTTTAAAACCTCCCTTTTCGCTTAATCCTTTAAAGTTCATAGTGATTGAGTTAGACATTGCGTGAGACATAAATGTAATGCATGAATTTGTGAAGTTTTGCTGTGAAATTCAAATTAGTTTCAAAAATTCACAGCCACTAGGTTTGTTTGGAAGTGGAGCAAACCACTTAGTCATAAAAATGCCCTCAACATCAGCTTACTTTTGTTTCTCCTCCACACTCATGCTTCCATGAGCATGCTTCAGCTTAATCCTGCTTGCAGTGAGACACAGTTTTCAACTTGCTTTACACCCTCACTTGTATTTACCCACATGTGAGTGCAGCGGTTATGTTTCCGAAACCGACAGAGCTGAAGGTTACCGAGTTAGCCCCAGTGCGCTCTGCTATTAGCTGGAAAATTACCCAGCACAGCCTGCTGCAGACTTTAAAAGTGAATCCTGCAGAGGCATCCTGCTAATTAAGTTTTCCACATGTTGAATTATGTATCAAGTAGAATCTAGCCCCACCAGAGAAAGCTTTCTCTGGTCAACATTACATTAGAAATTAGTTCTAGAGGCTCCAAAAGAAAGTGAAACCGTCCGCTAGTCATGAGGAGATCCATATTTAAACCTGCTCAGAAATACTTCCTGTCTTCCTCACAGCCCTCCGTTTGTCCCTGCAGTGAACTCAAACAGTCAGACATGTTTCCCCAATGGATGAATCTTCACTTTTTACCAGGCTCAAAGGTTTCCCAGACAAAAGCTCTTAATAATTGTGTTCTGATCAAAATAGACTCAGGTTTCCAAGTGAGCTAAACGGTCAGGGTCTTGTTTTATCTTCGTGTTCATTCTTGTCTCTTTTGCCCTCTTTTAACCTCACAGCCAGTAATGATTTGAGAGCAGAGGCTAAAAAACTCCATCTTGTTCTCTTGTTATCTTCTGTGGCTCTTACTGTAGAGGGATGACTTGTTTCTTCTCAGTTACAGCTGAGTTTTTTCTGTAATTGTGCGTGCGGCATCACAGGAAAGGTCAGCAGCTGAGCCATTTCCCCTGTGAGGTACTGTGACCTGTCTGAACTGGGAGGCGGTGTGTGTGGGTGTGTGTGTTTTTGTGTGTATTTGCATGTGTGTTTCCACCTTCCACCCGGATTTGTCTTTGTGCGTGTGTCTCAGTGACCTTGCTGTAGCGGCTGCAGTGGACTGTGTCTGCTCTGAGCAGAGCGGACAGGTCTGGACTGTCCTCTCAGTTTAAATCCATGAATATCCATGAGAGCGCAGGGAGACGTTAAGCTGTACAGACAGTGACTGATGGGCTCAGAGGAAGTTGTGTGTGAACAGAGGAAAAATAAACATTTCTGATTTAACATGCTACTCAACCTGGATGTTTTCTTTTACTTTCAGATCACTGCACAGAACACTTTCTTCTACCTCTGTGTTTTTCACGAGTTTTCTCAGTATAAACGTAAACCTACACTGCACACTGCACACCGATCAGCTTTAATGCTAATGCAAGAGGATCGACCAGTCATCCCTTGCATCGACCTGAAACACTGATTGCCCCGAGCAAAAATCTCCTGCCTGAGAAAAGAAAGTAAAGCAGGTTATCCTATTTCCCTCAAACAAAGTAGGAAGCTTATTTTAGGAGTCTGTGTGACTTATGTAAGGTACATTAATGAGGTTTTAGAATTAGACATTATATTCTATTTCATTTAAAACAATTTGTAAAAAATACTCAACATTTCCCCAAAATTTAGTTTCTATTTAGATGATCATTGCACAGACTTAATCTTTTGTCATGAAGCTCCATTGTTGGGGTTTTGACACCTGCTCTGTTGAACAGCAGGTGTGCTCAAAACATCACCAACATCACCAACCTGGTGAATTTAAGTGTTTGGTATGTTGGATTAACTCCTATTTAACAATGCACCTGCCCTCTTAACTTTGGATTTGTGTTCCTGACATCTGCCCGGTGGGTTTTTCCATCAGGGACAACTCTTGACCAAACATGCTGAGTCAGAAAAATGACTGTGTAAAGTCAGCACCAACAACATCAAAAGTGTTGATATTCTTTGGATGCAGTTTGGATTTAGGTGTAGAAATAGAACAAAAATTAGTGGGATGAAATGTGTTTTGGATATGTTCATTACGAAAGCAATGAAGCTCTGATTGTGAATAACTCTATGCCCAAGTGTGGGCTGTGGAGTAAATGAAGTTATGTATTTGTGTATAACACATGGACATTGTCTCCTTTATATCACTTATTTGTAATTATTAGCCCATTGTCCAAAGGGGCCATAAAGGAAATGTTGAGTTTAACTTATCCCCAAGTGAGGATCTAGTCTTGTCTGTGTTTAAACGCAGAAAAGAGAAAAGTGTCTCTGGCCGAGAACATTTCACTTTGCTTCAATAGGCGGTGCTGTAACTCTTTTTGATAAGTGAAGCTGCGTGCATATTGAGGAAGCAACATTAGCCGTAGCTGTAGCTCTTTATGTATCTTACAAACTATGCGTGTTAATTCAGTCAAAAATTTGTCATGGTGTTTGTTTGCTGTGTTGGAGCCCAGCAACCCTATTCATTATGGTCTACCTCTACTGAAGGAAATTTGCACACGCTAAACACCAAAGTGTCCTGAGACTTGCTGAGTACGACCAAATCCAACCACAGTCTGGTAGCAATCACATTATCTATGTGTATCGACCCAGTGATGCTCAGTTTGATCTCATGCTGACTTAGCTCTCAGTCTAGGTACTTAAACTGCATGTAAACGTACTGGGTGTTTCAATGAAAAGTTTAGTTCCTGTGCAGATGATAAAGCTTGCAGCTCCTCAAGATCCAAGCTGGACACCTCTATGTTGCTGCTGATAAGCAAAAACCTACACTGGTCTTCCTGACTAGTGTAGATGCTGATGCAGGAAAGGTTTCATAGAGATCAAGAGTTTGAAGTGACACAGCTTCTGTTATGATAAATGCTGATGTTAAAACTAAGGACTGGACTCAGACTCAGGTAACTTGGGATTAGACTCTGTTTCAGCTCAGTTGAGTCAACACTGAAAACTTAAGTGGTTTGAAACCTTTGATTGGAGCATGCTGTGAAGGCTGTCGTAAACATGTTGAAGGCTGAGCAGCATTACAGGAAATCCAATCATCTCTTTGTGTGTTCATGCATAAAACATACATACACACTGTAAACACAATGGTTGCATGCATATAGTATAGATACATTCTATATGGCACAGCTTTTGTTGAGTACAATGTGTTACTTATGCAGAGAGCATTGAACAGAATGAACTGAGTGAGATGTTGGTCTTTCTGCAGGTTATTTATCATTTAAAGCACAGCTTGCACACTCATCAGGAGTCTACAATTCACTTAGCCAGGGCCCCGATGGAAAACTAAGTCTCTCTCCAATGAAACCAGGCCACTCATGTACATGACTAATAGTATGCCCCCTGTGTAATAATGTACATGTCTATTGCATCTCTTTAATTATTTAGAGTCAGATTAGTATGAAACGAGGCTAGAGACATAACACGGGAATCCAGGAGAAAACATCTAAATCACATAAAGCTTGTTTAGTTTTAATGAATAGGAACCCGTTCATGAACTGATTCCAAGACACTTGTTTTTCATTTCAGCTGCTCTCCTCCTGTGCATCTCATTTGCACCAGTGAATTAATTAAACTTGAATGTTTGTGATGGGGAGAAAATAGTTCTTTACTTTTACATATGGTATAATTACATAAGATGGCAATTAAGAGGCTATCTTACATCCCACATCTGCTGACTGCTGGTTCAGTTAAACTCAGCTACACATGGAAACACTTCTGTTCCTTAGCTCTTCTGTTTTCTGTTTTTTTTCTACTTACTTTACCACTATTTCTTCCTCACTGATTACTGATAATTTTACTTTGAAGCATTTCTAATCATTGATTTTTTTATGTATCTAATTTGTATATAACTTTTATTTTACCACAAATATCCCACTGAGAAGCAAACACTTCTTAATCAGAGTCAAGACAGCAACTTGTGTATAAGTGACAATGAGTTACAGCCTCTGAAAGTTTGAGAAGTCAACAAGATAATAGTCTGCAAAGTTTATTTTGTTGGATCCCCCTATGGTAGGAGGATCCCGGATCATTATCATTATCAGTGCTACACTAATTTGAAATAAAATATTTAACATATTCAGTATTTATGCCTAGATGTCCTGCTATGTGGTCTGAAACAGCATGGGGGCAACCAACACTTTCAGGATTATTAATCAAGAAGGAAGCTCAACAAACAGTCATTGTGATTGCAGAAAATCCAAATTACTAAGTGAGAGAAGCGTCAGAAATGGAGGAGTAACTTGTTGATTTATGCCAGCAACATTCATATTCCTGTGAAAACAAACTGATGATGGGTTGAAGCACCAGGAAGCAGACACGGATAGCAACAGTCGAGTTTATATGATCATCATAGTTCCCTGCCAGTTGTTGACCATGTTGGTTTGCACTAATGTTGTTCTCGTAGACTGTGAAACAAATGGACATAGTCTCTACGACATCACCCGTCTGTTTCTGAAACAGTGTTTTGAAGAAAAACGGCTGGCGTGGTCATGCTTGAAATGGGAGTCTTCACACTGACAGTGATTAGGCGCTCATCAGTCACGTGACCTGAGCTGGGCCTCTGATTGGGCAAGCTCGGGATCTTAATATCGACTGAATTGTCGAGTTAGTGCAAATTTCAACCCCAACAGACTGGACTACAGTCTACAAAGTTGTTGTTTTTTTCAATTGAAAGAAAATGATTTATTTTTCTACATTTGTGGTCTATCTTGGGAAAATAAATTAGATATTTTGCGTGTCAGGCATGTTCAATCGCCTTATTGTTTAGAGTTCAGTCTAAAAACATTCTTCAACCATCTTTGACCTCAAAGAGCAACTTAATTCTTATTTATTTGGCATAAATACAATTTACAGTCCAAGGTCCATCTCTTTCTCAGTTAAAAATAACTTTACGGACAGGAAGTCTTGACTGAAGTCAAAATGCACTGTTTTCTGTTGTGGAGATGCCAGCTCTCTCCTGCAGGTCCCTGACAATATGCTCTCACTTTATGAAGCGCTGATTCAGTATAAAATGTTTTAAAGCTGCAGCTTCTTCCTGTAATCATTGTGAACAGCCAAAGGCAGCAGTGTGAAGCTGCACCTCCCTGTGGTTTGTGTGTAAATATCAGATTCTGCCTCCCTGTGCTGGCCTCAATACTGCTGCGGGCTCTCAGTGGGAACTCTGACTCAGTTCCCATCCTGAGTGCTTTTGGCCAGACATTACAGGCAGAGAGAGCTGGAGAGAGATTGAGGAAAGGATTTACATAAGCCTTCAGGTCGACTTTGGGAATGGAGACATTGGGACAAACTTCTACCTCCAAAATGAAGTCATTTTTGTGCCCAGTCAGGAACAAAATGTAGCATCTCTCGAATCAAAATGCTGAGAGAAGAAGAGACAAAAACTTATGATGCATGTTTCAAAACTGCACCTTAAAGAAACATTACATGTAACAACTGAAAACAGAAGTAGGTGTCCAACACTATCAGTAAAGCTAGCTTTAAAACAAAAGCTAAGTCATCCTTTTCTCTTCTTTTTTAAGTTCCATATATTTGAAAAACAAGTTGATTTATTTAACATTACTTCAGCTCAGGCTGTTTTCTGACAGTGCTTTTGCCATCTAGAAATGGTCACCTTTGATATGAGGTCATGACCAATCAGGATCAAGTATTTATCTTTAAGTCACCCTATGTTTGATCAAGCGGCAACCTCCGGTCTGGAAAAATGAGACAACGCGGATGTGCTAAAAAGCTGCTGTTCCTCAAGTGACCGCTTGAGGCTGGCTCCGGAAGTACCGGAAGTCACGCACATACCAAGCCAATAAAAGCCGTTTTCAGAGCTGAAATTAGTTTATTTAAAGCATGGTACAAACTCTGTCTCCCATCTGGATCGCTCACGGCACACAGGGGGGTGAGGGGGGTGAATTTTTGTCTAACTCAGCCGTTTTGAAGATATTAAAATCGCGAGCTTGCCCAATCAGAGCCACAGCTCAAATCACATGACTGTGAGTTTGGGCACTTGTCACTCTTCCCAATTCCAATATGGCCAGTCCCGCCGTTTAGCCTCAAAACGGAGTTGCAGTAACAGACGGGTGACGTCACGGAGACTACATCCATGTTTTATACGGTCTATGTTTGATGCATTAAATGACGATGTTAAAATCAATATTTGGGGAAAATACAAAACAAATGGTCACTGAAACAATATGTAACCTTTTGTATGAATTGTTGGATGTTTTCTTGGTGGCTCTTGAAAGTAATGAGCTTTTGTTTCCTGGCCTCTTTGGATTGACATCAGTGTGGGAGCCTTTTTCAAACTTATAACTTATAAGTATGCTGTGCACACACACACCTGGTAGTCACCAGCTTTCAGATATTTCATGTACTTGAAAGTTGGCAGGTGTGCAAACTTACAGTACCAAATGTCTCCTTCCTTGTCATAGATGAAAGAAAAATGCAAGCAGGGAGAATAAAAAAGAAAAAAAAAATCAACACTAGATGGAGAGTGATCTTCTGAGGGCAGATGAAGTACCATGATACAGATGCTTCACAGAGAGTGGAGAAGAAGCAGCTGATGGCAGTCGGAGCTGTGTTATCATTCACTCTACAGGAGGGAGAGCCTCTTACCATCTCTGTGAAAAACCACCATCATCCTCTCTCCTTCTGTCCACCTCTCTTTCCATCCAAACTGCACTTATGATACCAGTATTGACTCTCAGCCTTCATGAGAAACTTTATTTTTCTTACTGTGTGCACCCCTGTATTTGAGTCTAATTTAAGCCAGGAAGTTTCTCGCTTCCACTGCTCCAAACTCAGCTACAGCTGGAGAAACATCATAGTTTCATTTTCTTTCGTGCACTTGCAGCAAAATCTTTGACAGTAGGGTCCAATTTTTGGTGTGGAGCTGTGAAATTGCTTGTCACGAATCGATTCATTTTAAAGCCTTTGGACATATTCATTGAATTTTACTTTTCAGCAATTAAATAAGTTGGCAGCAGATGACCAAGCAGTAATGAAAAATGAATTCCTGGCATCTGAAATATTCACTGAATTGTGCTCTTTTGCTTTCCCTCAGATGCAAAAGCCTGCCCCACTGGGGAGTTCATGTGTGGCAACCGCAAGTGTTTAGCTCAAGTCTACGTGTGTGATGGAGACGATGACTGTGGGGACGGCAGCGATGAGCTCAAATGTACCTCCCCTCTCACCTGTGGACCTAACCACCTCCGCTGTAACAGCTCAGAGTGTGTGCCGCTCATGTGGAGCTGTGATGGAGATCCTGACTGTGCAGACAGCTCAGACGAGGGGCCGGAGCGCTGTGGGGGCGACGGGGTCCCGTACCGCCGGGCTAACTGCACTGACGTGGAGTTTCGCTGTGCCAATGGAGAGTGTGTTCGTCTCACATGGAAGTGTGATGGCGATCCAGACTGCAAGGACAAATCTGATGAGTCTGACTGCCGTGAGTTTCTCTCCTTTTTTTTCTTTGCATATTTAATCCTTCCACTCTTGCTGTCCTCTCTTCTTTCACTTTCTTGGGAGGATTTTGACATTCTCAACCATATCAAGGCCATCTTTCTATTCACCACTGAAAGGTTGTCTTTTCAGATTACATTGTTGCAGAGTGATAAAGCTCTGTCTGAAAGGATTTCTGTAAATATGGATAATGTTGCTGGGTAGACATAAGAAGTCTGCAACAAAGAATAATACTTATTCAACCATCAATCTCTAAGTGAGCTGTCCTATTTCCAGTCTGCTATATAAACTACTTCTGCTCAAGCATACTGTAAATGTTTCTCAAAAGGTTTGTGTCTGTAATAAAAGGACTTACATTTGAGTGTGCTTATGATGTGCACTTCAGCCCCGCTGCACATGGCATAAAGAAATGGAGCAGCTATTCAGAGAATAAGAAGCTGATGTAGACTCGTGTATTCAAAAGTGGAGAAATTGGTACATATCTTGGACCTGTACTTTTTCAGATCTCTAGCTCTTAGGCCTCCTGGATCTTGAAACGTGATATGAAATATAAAACATTCAAACAGAACATCAAAATTCACCATGCCTTTATTTGAACTCAGGGTAAAAATAAAAATCATCAACCATTACATATAACTGATTGAAAAAGGCCTTTCCCCCCCTAATTTTAGACATGTCTAGAACCATGTAGGTGTCACAGCTTATGTTTTCATTTGCTTATGATAACACAATACAACATGGAGTAACCAAGTGGTAACCCCCAGCCCAAAAACACGAGGTCGTGTAAAAGTGCTAAAAACTGCACTTAGTTGAGTGGCTGCTTGAGGCTAGACCCAGAATGAACAGAAACCACAAACAAACCATCCTAAAAAAAAATTCATTTTCGAAGCAAAAATAAACATGTTAATAATCTGGGACAAAAAATGACTTCTGCCTGAATAGCCAATAATTCTAATGGGTCGCACTGTAGAGAGGATGAATTCTTTTCTGACTCATCAGTTTAGAAGATATTAAGACCACTAGTCTGCCCATTTAAGGGAACAGCTCACCTCATTGACAGGTGGACACCCTTAAGCTGCTATGAGGAGGCTCAAAGCCCACCTCTTCCAATTTTGGCAGTGACCTCAGGGAGACTACATCCATCTGTTATTCAGTCTATGGGAGCAACATGGAGTATTACAAGCCTGCATGTTTAACCTGTCTAACTCTGAACCACTAGGTCAGAAAAACTCCAGCACCTGAAAATTAATCAGTATATGTAGTTGGAGTTATAAAACTCTATCACTTATTAGTTTTATCACTATGTAAGTCTCACATTCAGGACTTTAGGGTCCTGTGACGCAGGGAGCAGTAGATGCTGAAGTGCAGAGAGGCTTGGTACGACTCCAGATGCCGGGTGGAGCTCCACATCAAGACACTATTGGCTGAGTCCAATGATTGACTCTGACCATGTTAAGTTGGCTGAATGTCTGCTTGCAGTTGGCTTTCTTGACTGAAATAAATCCCACTTGTTCTTTGAAAATGTGTAGAATTTGCCTTTTATCAGCTTTTGTGATTAAACGTTTTGATGCATTGACATAATATTTCTAATTCTAGATATAGAAAAGGACTGACAAGTTTTGAACAGCAGTTTTTGTATGCAGTGCATCTTAGGAGAAAAAAGAAATATATTCTGAGGTTATCAAACAACCACTTGGTCAGCAGCTCATCAAGCTCTTGTTGCTGTTCACCTTGTGAAACAAAAGCAACATTTACTAATAAACTACAGCTCTGAGATTCCCTTCCTTTGAAACTTATGTAATGAAAAAAAGTCACCCTGTTTTGACCAAACAGCAGACAGTAACTGATAAAACCAAAGTCACTAATTAACCGTCTCAGTAAAAGGTACTGATGAGGTAGAGATTTTTAGTTTATTCATAACCTGAAAGATTCCGAGCTGTTATAAGAACAATCGATGCTTTAGCACTTTACCAGCTGCCTCTTACTCACATTGGTTATTTTCTGTGGGCACATAAGACAGTGAATCATGGATCCCAGGGAAAGATAGAGCAAATGAGTGGTTTTCGTGTTGTGTCCAATAGGTTGAACCTTTCCCTTATTATTCAGTATCAATACGTCTAAGTATGTCTATAGGAATCCTACGGGGGATTGCATTTTTTTAACACGCTCTGTTCAGGGACGGCTTCAGATTAATGAAATCCCAACACATTGGATTGTCATTACACTCAGGGTCAGCTTTACTATTACCTCTAATTTGTATGGACTGTGTGCCTAGATGTCTGTTGGGGGCTAAAGAAAAGAAGAAATCACAACAAATAACGTTCCCTCCCTCTTCTTAGGTGCTACTTTATCATTTAGCACATTTCTTCTCCACAGGGAGCTGGTGTGTGGTTTGTTTTTTCATCTTAATGTGTCTGGTGAAGGATGTGTTTGTGTTGATAAACACTGTGTGAAGATGGAGCCTTGAGATAAAACAGGTTTTCCTATTAGCTGGTCATGGATGGGGAAGCCCTGCAGCTCGTGTCTCACTAAGCCGGAGTGTGAAGCCTAGATAGTTCCTATATTCATTATCAAGATGTGTGGTGCTCACATCAAACCCTGCTCTCACCCTCTGCGGTGTCATATACCCAGCACTTACACCAGATTGATGTTTGTGTTAGGCAACTGGATCCCTGAGTTCACAGGGACTGAAGAAGGAACAACTTTATTTTGGCCAGACCCTCATCTTCTATTGCACTGCATGCACGGTAGTTCACTTACCTCTTGAAGAAGAACAAAACTGATAAAAGGAAGTTGTGTGAAAGAAAGTGTCTCTTGGATAAATACATCACAGTATTTCACATATTTTATATGTAGTTTCAAGATTTTTCTGCACTTTTTTAAGTCTTCTAAATGTAACACTTCAAGTGGGCTCTTGAGTTTCTAAATCAACATTTTATGAAGAATGACTTCAAATTCTCTTAAGATCAACTTGTAGCTGCCTGTTAAATTAAAGCTTTCCATTAAATAAGTACTTATGAGCCTAATGATTGAAGGACCAGATTAAAACAGTTAAAGAGATGTGTTTGAAGTACTAACTGCAAAATGAAAAGACCAAAAATTATTCACCTCCAAAAATTGAAGGACGAGGGGCTTGGCATAAACATTTCCCTTTTTTTTTGTCTCAACTAGTAAAGCACATAGGTTATATGAATTAAATCTGATATTCAATCCCAAAAGAGGTTTTAGCCTTTTTCATGCATGTCGTCTTGACAGTTTCAAGCTGAGTGAGTATGTGTAAATGTAATCTGAGGTTTTAACTAAGGTTGATTGCACGTTCCAGTGAGGGGTTTTGGACAGAAGCCTGTTCCCACCACTTCAAGGAAAAAAAAAAACAAAACTCTGAAGCTCAGCTGCGAAAAGAAAGATATTATGATGAGATTAAAAGTTACCATAATGAGATATGAATTCTGAATTTCTCTTCAGGGATTTACACAGTTTTGCTCTGCTCTGTTCTGTTCTGTTCTAGTCTATTCTATTCTATATGAAGTGCAAAGAAAGAAAGTCACAAGTTAATATGGTGGAGCACAGATGGCCTAGTGGTTTAGGTCGCATTCCATGAGGTTCGCCTTTGGCAGCCCGGGTCTGAGTCCAGCCTGTGGCCACTTTCCCGCATGTCACTGTCCACTCTTCTTAACCCTGTCCTACTCTATCCACTGCCCTCCTCTATCACATTAAAGGCATGAAAAGCCCAAAGAATAACTTTTAAAAAAATTAACATGGTGAGTCATAGCAGTGAAATTAAAAATCTAAACTGTGTGGAAAAAATTAAGCATTATGGGAAAAAAAGAGGAAGATCAAGAATTAAAAAGTTTTAAGTATGAGACTTAATCATAAGAGAATAAAAAGTGAAAATTGTGCCTCTATTTTAAGAAATAACTCATTGTTAGGTTTCTGTAAAAATTGTTTTAAAATCTCATAGCAATGGTGTACTGTCTCAATTTTTTAACACTTCAGGTCATAACTTTGACTGACTTCACTCAACAGCCACTTAGCCCGTCTGCTTCAAGGTTGAACGTGCTTTGTGTTGAAACGAGTGGTTATTCGAGTTACTGTTCTCTTTCTATCATCTCCAACCAGTCTCTCCATTCTCCTCTGACCTCTGACCCCAACAAGGCATTTTGTCCCAGAGAGCTGCTGCTCACTGGATATTTTCTCTTCTTCAGAACAGTTTTTACAAACCCTGGAGAGGGTTGAGTGTAAAAATCCAAGTCAATGAGCAGTTTGTGAAATACTCAGACCAGCAGCACTAGATTTCAATACTCTGACACCAACAACCATGCCACATTCAAAGTCACTTAAATCACCTGTCCTCTCTCTACCAATGTTTATTTGAGTTTCAGCAGGTAATCTTTCCCATGTCTATATGCCTATATCCATTTAGTTGCCATCATTTGATTGGATTATTAGATATTTGAATGAGTGAGCAATTAATTTAGATAAAGTGGTTGGTAAATGTACACCATGCTTTCTAGACATTGAATACCATAAACAATATCAATGGAAAACTCTTTTAATCCAGGCTTAATTTTCACGTCTTCTTCCCTGTTCAAAAGTAACCTTGCCTATTTCTTAGATTTCCCAAAACATTTTTAGCTGTTGTCTCACATAGGTTTGGACTTCTTGCAAGATATCGCTGGAGGGCTTCCAGGGAGAACATGGTAACAGGACAGTCAGTTTGTTTACATACGTGTAGCTCACCTGATAATTCAAGAACTTCTTGCGTGTATTCTTAATGTGACACGGTTGCCTTCGATACCTTCTTTTTAATTCAGGGTGACTCAAATACAGCCACAACTAACAAATTGGCTGTGCAGTTGACCAGTAAAAGATTTATATGAAATAAATGTGTATAAGCTTTATGATTAAAATAACGGATTTAATATGCACAGTGAATATGATGATTGTGTCCCACATGCTTTCATGATTAAACTACAGATCAAAGTCTGTACGTTCTCATTAGATGAGATGAAAGCTTACATTCATAGTCGACGTTTTCAGTGTTTGTACCTGTACGCCCATGAATATGAGTTCAGGCTCCAGCAGCTGTGCCTCCATCACATCCCTCGTGATAACACTAAATCATTTCCCCTCAGTCGTGTATATAGCTTTTTAGTGTGGTTTAGAGAGGAGTTATATGAGTACAGCCGGCCCCGTTGATGAAAAGCTTGTCTGTGCTCTGGATATTAATGAAATGTGTCATGGTTTCTCTCAGCCTCCATCTTTGTGTTACTATATTGAAAAACATTCATCACCTGGCATCACGACGACTGTCTCAGTCCCACACAGCACCTTACAGGCTTGTACATGAACTATGTATATGAAAACAGTGCTGTAATGGATATTTTTAAAGAATGTTTTAAGCATTCCTCATGAGACAGTCAAAGGAGAGAGGCTTGATGAGGTGAACATGAAGTCTTGTGTTGATTCTGACCCCAGGATGTTGTGTTCCCTTTGAAGGGATTAAAGGGGATTTACAAGTCCAATACCACACGTGTGTTTACGTGAATCTGTGTGTGTTTCTCTCGCAGCCCTGTTGACGTGTCGTCCAGATGAGTTCCAGTGTGGTGACGGTTCCTGCATTCACGGCACCAAGCAGTGTAACAAGGTCCATGACTGTCCTGACCACAGCGATGAGTCTGGCTGTGTGAACGGTGAGTACGCCTGTCATCTCTGTGGGCATGTTTGGCTGCATGACTGCGCCTCCCTATTTGCCTGTTCACCTGTCGCCTACTCTCATGCCAGAGTCTGAATCAGATTCCAGTTTTTGTTGCTCTACTGCTGCTTATATTTGAGTCAGTCTTTTTTCTCTTCATCTGTCCTCATTTTGAAATGAGCTGGTTATGTATCTGAGCCTCTGTGATCTGTAGAATAGGTTTGGGAAAACTTCCCAGCTGGATTATTTGTACAAAAAGATTTAAAGACTGGATTAGCATAGCAACGTATCTTTCACTCCCACTATTTTCAAATTTTAGCATGCTTGTTGTTTGAGTCACAGTTTGATGATAAATTAAATAAAACAGATTAAAATAGGCGAAAAACTGTTTTAAATCCTGAAACAAGACTGAAATTGTTGTTTTGAGAAAACACAACCTTCTGGATGACTTTGCTGCTGATCTCCTGTTAACAATTTTCCAGAACTTATGAGTCTTGGTGTGATTTTGATAATTTGCTTAGATTTTATGCACAGCTCTCTTCAGCTGTTAAAAACAACTTTTCCAGTCAAGACTTTCAGCCAAGGTTAAAAATTTGTTTTTCTGCTTTAGTTTTCAGTCAGTGATAAGATTGCAATCAATCACCATAACTGATAAATCATTAAAAAAATTAACAGTCATATTAACTAAAGATTGACAATTCTCAGTTATGTTATAAAACTCTTTATTGGCAATAAAAGTTTGTTCTGCTACAAACGTATAGTTGTTTTGTTCTTTTACCAAACAGTGGTGAGATACTACAGACTGACAAACACATCACAGCTTCTGGCAACATCCTGAAGAGCATTTTTGTATATTTCTCAAGAGAGGCCTTAAATCAGCAGCAACATTGGAAAGTAATGTGTAAGCATTGACGGTAACTTAAAACAGCTCTAGTTCAGAGAATCAATACCAGTCAGTCTGACATCAGTGAGATAAATTGAATCACCTCTTGGGGATAGGACATGCAGGGATCGTTCATGTTATTCCACTGTGTTAAAGGCAGACATTCTCCTCAGCATCAACAGAATTGTAATTTAGTGAGAACCCAATCAAATGTGGAATTAAGGTAATTACAGTTCTTAGCACATGAAATGAGTAATACAGAATTATTTCTCACCACTATTTTAATAATTATAAGATCTGATTCGATGGAAACCACATGGCTCTTGATTTTATGTCCATAAGTGCTGGTAGTTTTCTGAATGCAGACCATTGAGTTAATTAATTGGACTTTGTATCAACTCATTTCATGTTTCTGTCTCATCTGACTGTGACAGATGATGTGCCACAGTACTGCAAATTATATATGAGGAATTGAAGCCTAAGCAGTGTGAAACTGGACCTAATTAAGGTTCACGCTTTACGCTTTATATTGGGATGTATGAGTAACTGAGTGGGATGTATTTTCCACTGTTCCTCATTTCATTTCAGTCTTCGATATTTCAGTAAAACACAGGAGAGGCTCGGACTCTTTGATGCGAGAGGTGCTTATGCAAATAATTGTTCAAGACATTGAAAGTGTAGATGCTAATTAGTTTTCTGGTTCTCTGTTGCAGCCACCAAGTGTGAAGGACCCCTGAAGTTTCTGTGTAAGAACGGCGAGTGTATCGACAGCTCCAAAGTGTGTGACTCTGCCAAAGATTGCAAAGACCGATCAGATGAGCCAAAGAAAGAGTGCGGTAAGCGGAGTTTTTCAGCACTGAGTAACAAGATTTTATTTCTTATCGCAAAAACAAATCAAATTTTGGAAGAAGAGTGTTAGGTATTGAACATTTTTGTCAGTGTTTGGCAAGGTTTGCAAAGGTTAGTAGAACTGATGAAAAGTTGGCAAACAAAAAATGGTTCAAGGTAGTTTGGATAATCAGTGAGATTTCTTTTTATGGATTCAAATTTGAATTATCCACCAGCTGAATCTGATTCAGAGCAGCACATTATTCATATACGTTTGAGTCCATAAACATACTTTGAGCCTCCGTCAAACCAGGTAACCATCAGCTGCCATCTAATGATAAAACAAACTCTTTAAATGTAATATCTCTGTCTCTTGTCTCTGTAGCAACTGAACATGTCCTAGAAAGACATGGAAAATAATTTCAAGAGGAGAATAGGAACCCTGCTGCTTTTTACACAATTCTACTGATAGTGTTTGCTTCCTTTCAGGTGTTGATTCAGTGATTCTATTGGTGGTGTCATTATGAGGCTTTTGAAGTCTGTCTCTAGTCAGCTGTTCACAAACTCTTATTAACTCTTGCAGTGAAATGCTTTTTTATGTATTGCTCCCACTTGCTTTGCTCACTAGTAAAAGGTTTCTCTTCATCCCACATGTGTTAAGAAATAAGGGAAAGTGTTTGTGTCAGCAGAGCTGTGTCTCAGCCCTGTGCAGTGAGAGCATGTACACATCTGTTGCAAATGGATTCACAGTTAGTGTAGCACCGTAATCGTATTTGCCATAACAAAACGCAACCACCTCCTTCCTCTTACCTTGCATTTCAAAGCCGTTGGAGGTGCACTCAAATTAGCAGAAGCCTCTGCTGATCAGAACAAGAGCCTGTATGTACTAATTACCATCAAACTGTGAAAAAAAGGCCTTCTCCAGCTCTGGGATAATTCTCCTGCACTATTGCTCTTTTCCTTGGTAGACTGCACGTTTATCTCTCAACCTTTTTTTACTGACCATGACTAAAAGAATGATGTCTTGGTCAAGGAGTATTAAGTTGATACAGCTGCTAGAGTAGACTGAGCTCTGCCAGGGACAGAAAAACTAAAAACCCAAACAGGTTTTCTTGAGAGTCAAATCTTCCTCTTCCTCCGTCTCCTGCTCCCTCCCTCTCCTCATATCTCCCTCCCTCCCTCTCTCCTTCAACTCAGGTCTTGTTCGCAGCTCATTAAAAGCGTGTCCACACACACCTCGCTCATCGCTCTGCTTGCTCAACCGTTTACTTGCAAGATGTTCGCGGCCAAAACACACAACGAAAAAGTGCACACAGAGACACAAAACTGCTCCTTTCTGCAGTGAAAAACATTTATACCTAGATGTTCAGTGTGATTGCATTTTCTGCATGAGCCTTTCATCAGGGGAAGACGGAGACGACGCACTCCTGTGACTGTGTGTGCAAGCAAATGTTTCCCAACTCATTAGAAATAATGGCGTAGTACCTCGTTACCCTGCAAACAATTTATTTCTTAACTCTGACTGCACAATCACTTATTTTCCAACCCTCACTTGCTGTACATAGGCAGTACATAATGGGTTACCATGGTGAGAGGGAAATAGGGCTGGAGATGGAGGGAAGAAGGAGAGGCGCCATGTTTGTTTGCCCGTAGGAGAGGAGAGAGTGACCTCTAAATCATGGCTGTCCTTGAAAGCACACTGGAAAAAGCTGTTGCTAACAGCCTCTCCTGGGGCATCTTTGTTGCCCACCCAGACCCTGTCTGAGAAACTGGAATAAGTAAGATGTCAAATGCAACTACATCTTGGTCTGCAGTTAATTCTGAACTGACATGAAGGGAGCGAGAGAGGAGTAGGGGGGGGACTGTGAGTGGCAGATTGCTGTCAGCCGTCCAGCTGAATTAGAAATGGGAATTTAATGTAGCTCCCGAAGTCTACTGGCACTTTTTCAGAGTGAAGATGAAAATTTTCTAACAGAGAGAAACCTTCATTTCATCTCTGGAGAGTCGACTTTATCTTTTCTCTATTTGCTTCTGTAGATGAAGAAAATGTTGTGTAACTTTACTCACAGTGAGCAGGTCATCCTGAAACTCTGAAGTTTCTATGATACTAGTTGTGTCTGTGTTGTAAAGAAGAAAAAGTTAAAAGAAAGTCAACACAAACGCAACACATCACCTAAGGATTGCCTGATTATGAAGCTGCTCTTGATACAGTATTTAATGAAGAAAATGTCGACTACAGAACTAAATCAATAAATCTCCCTCACAATGCAAAACAATGTAATTTAAAAAGCCCAGTGCAGGACTGTTCCTTTAGGATAGGATGTAGTACCAGAGGGTGTGATGGGAAATGTTGCAATACCGCATTTTACAACTTGCTTCCCTCACAATATGACATGATAAGTGAGGATGGTATACAGTATGATATGCCACCTGTTTACAGTATGGTATACTATGGTGTACTGTATTTTATAAAAATGCAAAATATATGATAAAAAACAAATAAGCATGGAATGAAGTTTTACAATATGACATGATACAGTATGTCACTCAGCAATACGATCAATGGTACATATGATATGATAAAATCTAATGTGTGTCATTTGATAAGTTAAATGTGATTCCACAGCACATACAGCACAACATAATGATACAAAAATTGTGAAAGATATGGTATTAAAAATGCTATATCATAGGGAAGTACATGACTTCATACAAGACAGTTGAAAAAGTCAGGATATGATATGAAATATAGAAATATAGAACATGTGGTTTATGGTATAATGGAATAAGACACCATACATTATCAAATATTACACATTTTGTTGTCTCTATAGAGCAAGGGTCTTTGAAACCAACCTTTCTTTTAGCCTTTGAAACAGATGTCTTGCTTTGAACAACATTTGAGAGCATGCCAAATGTTTGTTTGTTTTCTGCTTGGTGATTACGCTGCATTTAGGGCCAACTCGGAAATCAAACATGTCTTTCCCGGTCCCAAAAGAAAACCAGATTTTACTATAAATTGATATCAAGTGGCAAGCTGATTGAAATGCTTTTGCTGGGAGTGCTATGAAAGGACTTAAACTCGTAGTCAAGTGCTCCTCTTTTGAAGATAGCTTTACAATAGCATTTCCATCACACTCATTTAAATAATGTTTAGAAATAACTCTCATTGATTTTTTTGTCAGGGAAGAGTAGAACTGATACTGCTCTCTGTCCTTATAAGAATTCATATCCTCTATAATAAACCCTTTATTTTGACCCATGATTTACATATGAGTAAATATGTTGAGAAAATGTTTTGAAAAGATAAAATAAAATCCTTTACTGGACAGCTCAGTTGTTCTTTTTTTTTTTTTTAATTAATTCTTTATGAATGACTCCCTGATTTTTCACTAATCCCTTTTGGGTCCGCTAATGGTACTTTCCCCCCCTTTTTTATTAGACTTAATGCATGAAAAGGTAAAAGTAGAATGCTTTACTTTGCCATTTATTGTGCTACCCCAATATAGTTTGATTAGAAATATATATTATATTGTATTTCATGTAAGGTAAAATATACCCAGCGATAGTGACATTGTATCTGTTTCAGTGTTATAGGATGAATGACATGTTATCCTGTAATGTGTTGGAATATTTCTTATTAAACCAAAATACTATAAAATTGCTTAAAAGAAAATAAGAAAAGATAACAGAATTTCAGGTGGTGCTTCAAAAAGTTGAAGGTAAAAATTAAGTCCAACAGTACAATGTCAGAGGAAAAATGCTTTGAATAATAAACAATCTTTCTAGCTGCCTGTGTAAACAATGAGATAGTATGATTATCAGGAATAGCATATTGGCTTCCTTTTTATTGTTGGAGCAATATGAACCATAACACTGAAGGTGATATCCTCTACCCTTTAGTCAGAGTGCTGTCTAAAGTCATTTGTGCATTAATATAATGACTCAAACAAACAGCCACAAAGAGTAACTATTACAGAGTTGCATGATATGAAAATGCTACACTGTATTAAGCTAATGAAGCTGCAGACTTGTTGTTTTCAGATGATCTGTTTTGCTTTAGGCTGTCTTTAAAGTAATTCACACACAGCAGCTCTGCCTTCAGTGACTGATGAGGTAAAACTCACTTTCTATTGACAAATGTGTCACACTACACCGGGTAGGATGTTGTTGACAGAATTAAGCACCCTCTCCTATATTGAGAAGTGCTCTTTCTCGAGCAGTTTAATCCATTCTCTGTTTTATCAGCCTTTTCCAGTTCTCATTGAGGGGCTGTGTCCAATTGTTTGTGTGAAGAGCAAAGCTTGTGTGCCCATAATGAAACGTTGAGGAGAATGACTTTCCGGTGATCTGAGCTTTCACTGAGCTGGCCTACCTTAAATGAGTCTTTGAAACAATAAGGTTTGCTTTTTAAAACCTGATGCTTCAGTCTTCAACAAGCAGCTCTGTGAAACAGCTTATGAGATGATACTGAAATACTCTCAGATGTATGAACCAAACTCCTGAAGGAAATCTAAAGCTTCAAATTTCAGCTGTTGACTTCTCAACCCTTTATGCTACTAAGTGATTCACAAACCCTTTGTGCGCCATGCAATCATATCTAACTGCTCTGCTGTCTTCATTGTGTGCCAACCTTGTGCCAGTTGCTTTGACCTACTTTCAAATCAGAGTGGTTGTGTTTTTACGTCTTGGGTTTCCTTTTTTTCCCCCTTTCATTCTCCAGAAGCTTTTACGTCACTCATCCTTGGTTTGAGCTCTGTGCCTGTTTAATTTAGCCGTCTTCACTGCCTCCTCTGATAGATCCTTATGGGAAATCTCAGAATCCCAGTTTGCAGCATTACTCCTCCCAACACAGACATTTTTCATATTCCAGCACATGAATCTGATTTTTTGGGGGGTTTTAAGAGCTTACCGTGTGTGATGTTGTGTCTCTTTGATTTGCTGTTTTTCACCACTGAGAACATCTGATAAAGATTCAAGACAGATGGAAAAGAGCTGAGTACAAGAGCAGAGATCAAATAAGGATTATGAGGATAATATTCATTTTTCCAACATATGTGCCATACAACTAGATCGCAAGTTAAAAGTTGCTCCTACTCTTAAAATCAGTCTGTTGCCTTTTTCTAAATCCTTCTGAATGATCTCAAGGACCACAGTAATGTAACAACTTTTCTCTGATAGGTGTAACCTAACCACTCTCTGCTTCCTTTGTCTCCCAGGTTTGAATGAGTGCTTGATCAACAACGGCGGCTGCTCACACGTCTGCATGGATCGTCCAATTGGCTTCGAGTGCCAGTGCCCCACAGGCTACCAGCTCTTGGACAAGAAGACTTGTGGCGGTAAATAAAGAAACTTTTGACAGACACGAAGACATATAGCTGAAAAAAACACAAGTGACAGGCTGGCTGCTGACCGAGCTACATAACGTGTGTGTTAGTGTGTGTGTGTGTGTGTGTGTGTGTGTGTGTGTGTGTGTGTGTGTGTGTGTGTGTGTGTGTGTGTGTGTGTGTGTGTGTGTGTGTGTGTGTGTGTGTGTGTGTGTGTGTGTGTGTGTGTGTGTGTGTGTGTGTGTGTGTGTGTGTGTGTGTGTGTGTGTGTGTGTTAGTTCGCCCAGGGCAGCTCTCAGCTCTCTAGCTGTCTGTCTTTGTCTAGCGTGCCCAGCCAATCACCCCCACAGGGAAAGTAACACAGTCATACTTCTCCCTTTCTCTCTCTCTCACACACACACACACACACACACACACACATGCACACACACACACATACACTTTGTCCTTCACACCCTTCCACATCCTTTCACGCCAACCTCCCCCAATCACACCCAAAGAAAAAGCCTGAGATCTGTTGGAAGGAAGCAGAACAGAGAAGTCGACAGGGACACGCCCCGTCTCCCCCTCTGCTTCTTTCTTCTGCCTCTTTCTTCCCATTAAATGCCAATCACGGAATGTCTGTGTGTTTTCTCCAGCACAGAGTCATAAATCTGCATATTTACTCATCCATTACAGCTGATACTTTGAGAAATTATTGCATTGTTGGACTTCAGTTGTGTGTCTTATCCAGTGCAGCTCATGAGGGTGAGGAAGTCACAATCTGTCTCTATCTGTCTATCACCTGATTGATCACCTGTTCCCCCTCTCTCTTTCTCCCTCTCGCCGTCTCTCTCGGTTCCCTGCAGACATCGATGAGTGTGAGAACCCAAACGCCTGCAGCCAGATCTGCATAAACTACAAAGGGGATTTTAAATGTGAATGCTATGAGGGTTATGAGATGGACCCTGTCACTAAAACCTGCAAGGCAGAAGGTGAGTCACGGTGCTCAGTGATCAACAATAATGAATGAATGAGACGACAGACACTGGAGAGATTTCAGTCCCGTCTCTTCAGGGGAAGACAACAATTCAACCCCGCCCTTTAGCATTGTTTTGTGATGAAAGCTAGGAGACTGCCTTGTATGAACAGGAAATTATCTAGAATAAGAGGTACAAAGGCATCAGAGGCATTTTTTATTTTCTGTTCTGTATTTTTATATCAATGAGTATGAATTTTTGCCTTAGAAAACGACACCAAAGCCTGGTTCAGCATTGTGTCTGTCAGCTGCCATATCTGACCATCATCCCTCCCTGATGATCTGGTTTGTTTGCACAGACCACACAAAGGCATCAGTGTTAATTTCACTGGCCATAATTTCTGTCAGATTGATTAAATGAAGAGACAAACTGATACTGACAAAAATATTGGCTTTCTCACCAAACTCTACCTCTGGCATGGGGTTAACAATTGTTTTAGGATTATTACAGCACTGTGGTATCAGTTTTTCCCACCTAGATAGTCACAATTTATAGAGTATGGTGTGTGTGATCCTTCATCTAAAATTGTGCTTCTGAATAGAAATACAGAAAAGCAAACAGCAAGTACTAATTCTGAGATCATTTTGATTAAATTTATTTATACAGCTTATCGAAAAGAAAAAAAACCCTCCTAGATGTGACAGATGATAGCACTTCCAAGGTAACATGGTATTTGAAAGCTTCTTGTGAGTCTTAAATTAGCATTAAACTGGACTTCTTCACTGAAGTTTATGCCTGTACATTGATTTCTTTATTGATATCAGTCACATTAAATTTTCTCTCACACTGACTTCAGCATATCAGCATATTTCTGTTGGCATTTATCAGTGATGCTGATCTGTAAGGACCCTCTCTATGGTGTACTTTTCTCATACCCCCAATCCTTTCATACTTTTGAAACACGACCAGCTTCTTACATGTTCAAACAACCCTTGCTGTTTTCTTCCTCCTGTAATTGTTTTTCTCTGCTGCTAACTGATTAGTCATCAACCATAATTTTAAAGTTCAAGAGCATTAATTTGCATTTGAACTGTGTCAGCTTGCTGTGAAAGTAGGTACATTGAGTGACACAATAGATGATCTACTGAACAAAAATGTCAGTGACTGTAAGATACAATGAGTCACCTTGAAGGCGCCCACATCTATAACCCCTCTAGTTCTTTCGCTAACCAGTTTCCTTGCTCTTTCATTGCTCTGAAACATGTGCAATAACAAATAAAGCATCTTGTAGCTTGTACTCAGCAGTTGTTGTGTAATACTAAACAGCATTCATTATCTTCTGCTTCAGTTACAAGATTTGTTCACTTGTGAGATAAAATTCGACTCCATCTAAGTTTGAAAACATTTTGTTTTCTCACATTTAACTCTCTAATCAGTGACTGATTGACTGCTCATTAATACAGTGATTATTGCTGTAGCACATATGAGACAGCCTGAAAATAACTGGTGATCAGTTTGTGAATGTGTGATTAATCCTGTGCCTAAAGCTAGTAATAACTTGTGTCAACGCAACACAAAAACAGAAGAAGTTTAAGAAATGCTGTCAACTGTTCTGTTGTATGGCTTCTGCCTTCTTTCCACTTCTACAAGTGTAAGTGAAAGCCTTAGTACACTTCACTGTACAACAGCAGATTATCATGGTTGGAATATAAATGACAGCTCAATGTGGGTGATTTTTATTGATTTGGCAGCAACACCAAGTATATAACGTGTCTCTTTTGCCAATGAGATGAGGCCTGGTGTAACAAGCAGTGTTTGGACCCAAGTGCAACACAAAAACACAGAAAGAATATCTTTCAATTTTAGAAACAGCAAACAGCAACAACAGCAAAAATTAAAAAAAAAAAAAACTGGCAACAGTACCGTGAGGGAAAAGGCAGCAGAACCAAAACCAGGAACCAGTCCAAAAAGGCGAAATAGTCCAAACAGGGCAAGGGCAGGAGGGAAGTCAAAGACAGGCAGATGATCAAAACTGGGAAACCAAAACAGGAGAAATTCTGGAAAGTCTTATATGGAAGCTGAGAACAATCTGGCAAAGAACTGGTGGACAGGGGTGGTTTAAATACAGGCCTGATTGCAGATGAGTTGCAGCTGAGTGCTCAGGTGCACTGAGTTGCCTGATTAGGTGGGCGGGTCCCCCGAGCAGAGCAGCAGGGGCAGAAGTGAGTGGAAAAACACTGCACCCAAGGAGCAGGGAGAACTGTGATACTTAAGGTAGGTTGTTAAGTCACATGCAAAAAGTCTGTGAAAAAAAATATAGCGATGTTGCTTAAAATGTTATGAGAAACAGTTTTGCCACATTGTCTTCTGCAAGAGGTGACGTCATAAACTTTCAGGTCTTTTTTCTGGGGCGTCAGTGTGAACTGGTCATTTCTGGCCCCACTCTGATCAGAGTTAATAACCATTGTTTTGGGTTTGACCAACCAGAATCAAGTATGAATACAGCAGTGTGATTAGTAAGAATGTTGGGTATGAAAATGTTTTGTCAGTTGTGTTTATTTTCTAATAAGCTTCTTAATTCAGTCATGGTTTCCAGTTGTAGAGATATGATTTTCTCTGCTGAAATTTTAAAAAGCTCTGATGTTCTGTTGATAACACGACTTCCTCTCAGATACCGCTTTGCCTCATTAGTGAATCCCTCTCAGATCTGAACTCATAACAACAAAACAGAATTCTGCTGTTCAGCTCCTATCACTGCTCTGCTCTGGTTTCTGTTCCTGGCAAAAATGCTAAAAAATTCAAGCACCACTGAGACATCCACTGAGTTTTGGACCTGCCCCGTCCCATTGGGGTAGTTTTGTGAGTGACAGAGTGATGTGCTCAACCACGCTGAACACTTATAATGAGGTGTATCAACTCTTCAGGGGCACCTGACTGAGGCAAGGTAGAAAATAATCCGAACAAATGTAATCTTGTGTCCCGTTGGGCTTGTTGAAAACTGTTGTAACACTTTAGAGAACAAAGTGAACTGCTGAGAGCCCAATTAATTTCATTTGACCTCCAACTTTAGCCAGAAGCTATTAGCATGAGGGTTGCACAGAGAGGCCAGTTTATGTGTTTACACTTCATTTCCCCCAAAATGTTCATTATTTCATTGGCAGTAAACAGAAAGTCCAGGGAGATATGTTGATTCGGTCTCTGAGGTTGTCAAATGTTGTGATTTCATTTTCCTCAATTATGCAGGGCTGATATCAAGGCTGAGCACTCACTGTGCACAAACTGTACATGTGTGCGTGGACTGTATCTGCCCCCTGCTTCTGTCTGCACTTGTGTATTTCTCTGTGCATGACTGCCCAGTGTGTTTGCTATCAGTTTATCACAACCAGGAGAGAGCTGAGAGCCTGGCTGTGTGTCAAAAGCAGCAAAAAGTGAAACCGCAGTTGAAGCAGCCGTTCCACCGGTTGGTTTCGAGGCAATGAAAACTACTTCTGCTGCCACGACAGCCCGTAACAGCAGCGGGGGTCTTTTTCCCCCTTTACAGGGGTTGGAAATGTAGTCATTTTAATGGCTGGTCTTTCAGAAACCCTTGGTCCTGAACCGCTCTGTTATCATTCAGTTTTTCAGCTCAAAGGGAAGGAAAAGAGCAAGTGTGCAATCGTACAGTACTACAATGAGGCTACGACACGGACTGTCAGAAGTGAAACTGAGGCAATCGAGCCATTAATGAGAGAATATCTCATCTGCCTCCAGAGATAACTGGCTGCAGCTGCCATCCTATTACCATGCAGTGTCAGAAGGAGTGAGCTCAATATAGACGTTACGAGACAAAGGTGGGCTGCAGTTGCTAGCCAGAGTGATAAAACCTCCCCCTGCAGACACACACCATCAGCATATCTGTCATCCACATGGCTTTTTCCTTGCCACAACTGTGAGACATAAAACATAGAGACATGATAATAAAAATGCATCAGAGGCCCCCTGCTCGGATTTGGGTCTAATTAAAAAGCATCCTGGGTGACCTTCTCACAAGTGGACGGCTCCAAAAATAGTGTGAATGCACCCAAAATGAAACAAGGACACAGTGTGAAATTAGGGCTAATAGCTGTGTGTGTGCTAACACTGTGGCATGACAGAGGCACCAAACAACCTGTGCGTGAGGTGAAGTCACTAAACCTTTGTGTCACCTGCTGCATCTGCCTTTTAGCATTATAGCAAGATGAGCAGCTTTGTTGCGCTTGTTTTGTGTGGGCTCTTATTCAGTATGCAAATATCCACTGCAGTCCTCCTCTACAGCCCTAAGGCTGCAAGCTGTAATGTATTTCTGACCCCACTAGTGGCATAGCTTTAGGATATCTCTCTCCATCTATTTGATGGATTACCATGAAATCTTGTTTGGGCGTTTGTGCTTTTCATAGGATGAATCGAGGTTGTCCTTTTAACACCATGCTCCACATATGCAATTTTAGATGAAAGCTCTCCAAAGCCCTTGCATGGATTGCAACAAAACCACTCACTCTCACATTTACAGTGAATCCTGAAAGTATTCACATCACTGTATTTTTTAACACATTTTATATTCGTCTCATTCCAAAACACAAGAATATTTTTCTTCTTCTCAAATTTCTACACATTGCAGTAAAGGTTTCTCTGATAAAATCATTCATTAGATTTGAACTTAGAAGTGATAACTGATGCATGGCTGAAAAAAAATATTCCAGGCATATTTGTAATTGGTTGCACTCTGTTTGCTGAACTTTGATTTGTTTACAAAGTATTTTGAGGAACTCTGTAACTAATTCCTGTTGTTTTGCATCAGGTGTCTGAGGCAACATCCACATGTGATTTCTCTCTGTTCAAGGTTGATAATTGGCTCTGAGTGACTGACTGCTTCTCCACTCCTTTAACATGTCATCTTTTGTGCACTCAGTTATGTCTTTTTAGTTGTTCTGCCTGTGATCACTGCCAGCTTGCTGTTGAAAGAGGTGTAGCAGTATGATAAGGAAGCTCTGATCTATATTTGTAAGCAGAAGATAATAGGGAGCGTACAACTTAATGATGCACACAGACACACTGATCAATACAGCAGCTATTCAGCACTTTTTAATGAAGGATTACTGTCCCTGCACTCTTGTTAGAGGACAGTATTGAACCTTATCTCTAACTTTGTGGTGTTATTTATCTGTGTTATAGATGACACTGGGAGTATTGACTGCAGAGTTACAAAGATGTGGTACCATAAAAACTACAGCGATGAGGCTTCGGTGAAATCACAGCTGAGGAATCCCTGACATGCAGCATCTGGCGTTATGAGCCCATCACAGAAAAATAGCTTTATCCTGTAGAGAAATAGTCGTTCGGATGAATCATCCTTGTGTTGTGTTTTTTAAATGATTTTGTGAAAGCATAACTCTGTTGGTTTTGGGATTCATGTTTTACACACCTACATGTGTGGATAATTTTTTCAATGTCTAACGCTCTATAAATCCCACCATGTTTGTTCAGAATACATTCAGAAGATAATTCTGCTGAATTTGTTTGCTGACTGCCAGCTATAAAAGGCTTGCTGTGCAAAGAGAATCCAAACGAGAGCAGGTTTCTGAAGGGGAAATATGTGCTTGGATCTTTTCTGTGACCCTTCACCAAGCCGCCAGAGCTGACTGAAGAAACATGTCTCAGCTCCACCCATGATTATGTATGCCTCTATCCGTGCTTAAACCCAGTTTTCAAATTACTTTGCACCTTTAGAGTTCTGTAACAAGAAATGACTGCAAGCTTAACCTATCTACACGAAAGCATCTCTTTTTTGGTCATTCTTACAGAGTTATATTTATGTTACTGTGCAGGAAAGAGTCCGTACTTGCTGTTCACCAACCGGCATGAGATCAGACGCATCGACCCGGTGAAGAGAGACTACAGCCAGGTGGTGTCCACCCAGAAGAATGTTGTGGCTGTGGACCTGGACGTGGCAAACAACCGCATCTTCTGGTGTGATCGCTTTCACAGGAAAATCTACAGGTGAGCTAAGAAGAGAAAATGTGTTACAATTTTCAACCCTAATTATGAAAATCTGAGTTAAAAACTTAGTCTAGTTTTAGATTTGTAAATACAAACTTCAGAGGACAGATTGGACATAAAGATACATATTTCAATTTGAGATTCTTCAAATTTATGGTAAACAGTGAATTTATTGTTTGTAAGCCTAAATAGCCCACAAATTGAAGCTTTTTTCCATAACATATACAACAGGGTTACTGAGTCTTTCAGTTATTTAGGTTAAAAACTTGACTGAGATGAAATCCTGAGTTACGGTTGCACACTGATACCTCAAATGGAAATCAAGTTCAAAGTATTGCTTAGATTTAAGTTTTGTCCCTGTTAAGTTTGGACCTAAACTTTTGAAAATGAAAAACAGATTTCTGACTTTCTGTCGGTGAACCACTAAAATGTCCTGCCTGAGACCAGCAGTAGCAAAGGTTATACAGTTTCAGAAAAGTATTGAGCAACCAAACATACACATTAAACATCATACATGACTGAAGTACAACAGAAGACAAAACAGTATACAAAATAAGCAAATACTTATCAAATTAACATCAGCTCTTCATGATACACAGAGTCAGAGAATGTGTTCATGTTTAAGACATCACTACAGACAAGCATAGACATGAAAGAGACAACAACAAGTCTCTTTTTGGATCCACAGCAAAGGCAGAGTTTGACTCTGAACAACCCAGTTTCAGTTTTACACTTGACAAACCAAAGAAGACTCAGCCTACTTGTTTCCCTGTTTCCAAGCATCTTCTTCTTTTTTCATCTTCTGATGTTTCCAAAATTTGACCCTGTGGTTTGACGGCTCAGGCCTGCAATCACTCCAGATTAATTCCAGCCTTCCTATTGTTATCTCACTACGTTTTCTCCCCAGAGTCTTTTCTAATTGGAGCACTCTGTTCCCTTTATAAGATAGCTGTTAAAAGAAAAAGACCTCTGGGGAAAGTTAAAGTGAAATTCTTGTTCGGGAAGCACAGCTGCTTGGCCCTCACCTCACACCTTTGCCAGGGTCAAGTCATTAGCCAGCAGGGCAACCATGGACTAAGTCCTTGTCTATTCTGATAAGTGGTCCATCTCCGAAGGACTCTGACCTCTGGATGAACCTGCTCTGAGCAGGGCCCAAGGCTACAGCTCACATACGGGTGTCGTTCTCCCCTCTGCAGTCACTTTAAAGCACTGAGGAGACTTCTTACTTACATCAGGCAACAGAAAATATAATCTGTGTGCTGTTCATTTATTCTCTGAGCATTTACACATCCTGTCACAATCTATTGATTCTATTGGCTAAAAAATGTAAATCATCAGTTTTGTGTTTATTGCTACATTGCTTTCACTGCTCTGATTGCACTTTGACTGTAGTCCTATTTGCAGTCTGGCTACTTTTTAAAAAGTTCTTATATTGCTTTATCTTGTTATGAAATCACAAAAAGTCTATATTTTCTAAATAAATCTCCTTAGTATTGGTGCCATGTAATAAGAGAGACACTATATACAGACTCATTACTACAAATACAGCCTCATGAGGCAGCCAGCATCGATTTTGCAATAGCTGCTGAGCCGAGGATTATTACTTCCATATTCTCATCCTCTGAATTTCTCTCTCTGTCTCACTCTCTCCCCGCTGCAGCGCCTTCATCCATGAGGCCAGCGACCCCTCTCAGCAGGTACCACTGGTGGATTCGCTCCTACAGACCCCAGCAGGCCTGGCTCTGGACTGGCTCCAACACAACCTGTACTGGACTGACTCTGGAGACAAATCCATCTCTGTGGCCTCAGTGGACGCCACCAAGAGACGGGTCCTCATCAACACAGACCTGAGCGAGCCCAGGGCCATAGCGCTCGACCCTCACCACGGGTAAGAGGGCAGATGTAAAATCAACAGAGAGTAAAAAGCTGTTTAATGTTGTCTCACAATGAACTGGCTACATTCAGCAATAAGATGAGTTAGCAGTGGGTAGAGAATCCTTATTCTTGTTTTTTGAATCTTTCAAGATGATAAAACTTTCTAGTTGAAGGTGACCTTGGAGCTGAAAATAAGACAATGAAGCAGAAATGTTAAAAGATAGAGTGAGTTTGAGGAAAAACATTTTTTGTCCATGAGAGGTTGCAGCTGCTGAAAGTCATGAGTGTTGAAGAGACCATAAATGAAAAAGCAGCCTGTGCATAAAAAATCAGTGATTGGCATCAAAAACTTGCTGTATTATAGTTTTGGTTCCGCTATTTTAAAAAACTGAGAACAAGTTATTTGAGCTTTTTCATCAAAGCCAAGTTAGGTCAGGCAAGTCAAGTCAAGTCACCACAGCAGAATCAGCAAACCTATCTATCTATCTATCTATCTATCTATCTATCTATCTATCTATCTATCTATCTATCTATCTATCTATCTATCTATCTATCTATCTATCTATCTATCTATCTATCTATCTATCTATCTATCTATCTATCTATCTATCTATCTATCTATCTATCTATCTATCTAATCTGACAGAAGTCCATTTATGTTTCAAAATGATTCTGTACAAAATTATCACAACAGCAGCAGTCGTGTTCACTATATTATAGCAAAAGCTGATTATTTTACTGTCTGGTACAACGGACTTTTCATAAGCCATAGTGTGTTACTTGAACATCAAAATTGTGTTGCCAATGCTTTTTTTCTGTTTTTCATGACAAACATACACAGCTTCCTAGTCAGACCAGACCGGATTGATTTACGGCAAGTTGATGTCTCTGTGACAACACTATGCCAGATGACAAATTTAACAATAAGAAGAGAGATCTGTATTTTTCTCTGCTGAAAATGATTTCTGTGATTTATTTGGAAGTAACAGTGGACACTGGAGCTTGACTGTTTGACAGCAAAGTGACAGAAGAGCAGAAGAAAACTAAACAGGATATTGATATTGCTAATACACGGGTGAAGCTGTATGTGAAAATGTTCATTCAAACCCTCATGCAGCAGTTAAACTGCAGTGATCTGTTCAAAATTAGTTCTGCCAAGAATAACCAGGATTCACTAACGTTATAGATATGTCTCAGAGCACCAAGATGTGAGTGGCACTTAATGTAGCTGGCTACTAAACAACAGCACAAACTTACAAAGTTTTCTTGTTGTCATGTTTCAAACAACAGCTCTGTGTAACTGTTGATAATTACAGTACCTTGTCATATTTTATCCAAAAGAAAGTAGTGTTAAAAGGAAGATCCTCTATTCATTTTCTGAAACCAATAGACGAGCCATGTCTTCACAACAGTTTGCGTGAGTCCTCCTGCCAAAGGACTGGAGTCACTGCAGTCCAGTCCATACGGATTCTCCTCATAGTCACTTTAAATGTTTTAATATGATGAAATGTAAGGTTAAAACAAAGAAAGAAAAGAAAATAAAGACCAACAGGAAACTCTATTTCCTCATCATTCTATACCTGAGTCACGTTTCTGTAACAAAGTATGAAAGTCTTTTGTTTTTGGAACATTCAAGCCCTTCTCTATAAATAGTGTTTATATCAAAAAAGTTTAAGACTTCCCATGCCAAGTGAAACTTGGTAAAGATGGATATACTAGTGTTAAATCCATCTCATAGGAAACTTAGGGATGTCTCTTCAAACCTTAACCAGAGTTAGATCCCACCACAGACAACAAAACACTTTCAATGAAAACAAGACAGCAAAAAAGAAGAAAAAAAAAATCTGATTTTCAGAAATGTTGCTTGAAGGAGTGTTTCTCTTGCAAAATAAAAATTGAGGGAGATGTTGATTTATTTTCCCTCCTCTTTCTTTTGATTTCTGGGAGACATATGATCTAATAATTAAAAGACAAGTTGTCAGAATCAAATGAGAAAGCACATTTCAGGATTCTGGATACTTAAGATAGAAATGACAGAATAATAACAAAATTATAGTTATGAAAGTATGGTTCTTGTTTTTTTCATAATGCAATCATCTGCTGCCTCACTCCTTTCCAATTTCAAAAAGTATGCTAATTAGCCAACAGTGTGCTGTGAATTTACATGATAATTTACAGTGTATTAGCGTAAACTGGTGTCAAACTGAGTGCTGAGAGCTGTCCTCCTCTGTTCTCCTTGAATTGGCTGGCCATAATGAAATAGATCCGCTCCCTTGTTCAATAACATTTTATATGACGGTCATTGAGGCCCAGATAAAGACTTGTAAAATGATTCCAGCCTGAGACACATGAATTGAATAAACATAATCCTCTTCTGGGACCCTGTCTAATCATTAACATAAGAGAACTGTTGTTGTTGTGCTTGGGAATGCAGAGTAACACACCAGTGACCCATTTAGCATCCTGACTCAATAGTTTTTTAGAAATTCTGTCCTAGATGATTGCTCCTAATCTGGGAAGCTTTATGATTTTGTGCCAGCCTCTGCAGCTTTTTTGTTCTGGTGATCAGACACTAGATGAAAACACACAAAAACAGAAATTAAATAAACAAGCTGATAGTCAAAACTGAGACATACACACACACACACACAGATTTTCTGCACATTAAAGTCCAGTTCATAACGCCATCAGTGATCCAGATCTCTGACTGTGACTACAAATGACTTCTGTCTTAGAATATGATAAACATTTACATAAGAATGGCTGTTTAATCTCTGTTTTGCTGCAGTGCATTGTGACTGATATTGCCTCATAACTATTCAAACTGCACAGAAGTCAAACAGTCAAAGCTTTTGAATGTGTTGTTTACAGCTTGCAGAGGTGATCATGTTTATATGTCGTATGTTCCCACAGTTACAAAGTAATTGAGGGCTGATATCAACCTACGCACAGTGCTTCTCACAAACACAGAATGAGTTGATGGAGAGTGAAACAAGGAAAACTTCGATCACAGACCTGAAAAAAATATGATGGAATCTCTTCACATATTCACTTTTAAAAAAGCTGGTTTTTGACTAGTTTACACACAAACAGATATGAAGTCAAAAATTCAAGCAACTGGCAGGTGACAATGCTGAAAAATATAGAAGGTGATGAGATATAACAATATTTTTTTAAAGAGACCGTGAGGACATTCTTAGAGATCTTGAAAAACTTTCATCTCCAGAAGTATGACTGATTCAATCTACAATTTAAAATGAGATTATCAATGCCCAAATAAGTTATTTCTAAATTTCTTAGCTTCCTGTCAGGTTAAGCAGGACCAAATTGATTAACGTGAAGTCTAAGATAGTGTTTCAACTCACCAGGAATAGATTGTTTGGCTGCTTTTAGTTTGCCCTTATTTAGTGCCTGACTATAAGGATGAGCTGTCAGCATCTCCTCTCTTTCCTGCTCCACGCAATACTAACCTCATGGGGTTAAAATCTTTGAACACATAATTAAAAATGAGCTGAGGACACTTTTCATCAGCATGTGCTGAAATAGACTTAAGACTAACAAATTTTTCATTCTTAGAGAGATCCAGCTGGAGCAGCTCATCTGGACGGCAAAAACAACCATTGCTTATGTGTACTTGATAATGTCTAGTTTTAAAATGTGAAAGATATAATTATAGGCTTATTGTAACGTCTTATTATTTAAGACATCCAGAGGTGGATCACTGGAAAGTTTAAATGTGTTACCTCTTCTACTCCCAACTCTGAGCAGAGTTTGTAAATGCATGCTGCTTCTGGCACCAGTTTTTGTGCATTGAGGTGCATTAGCATACACAGAGAGATGCTGTTTGAACTGCAGTGCAGTTTGTGGTGCTTTAACCTTTTTGTGTATGCTTTTTAACCAGGTCACTGTCATATGCATAAGTTTATTGGATGCAAAAGCCATAGAAAACTTTAAATCACTCCCACAGTTACTGCACAGTTTGGCTCCTGTGCTTGTGTTGTGGTGCTGAACAGACAGCTCCCTGCAAAGTTTAGTGATGTTTCTGCAGATATCTTTGTTTCTGTCCCCTGTCTGACTTATTACTGCAGCACTGTAGTTATTAACAGAAACATGTGTCCTTTCTGACTCCCTCATAACCTCTGTTTCACATCTTACAGACGCTATCCTCAGACATCAAATCAGCTGACTGTATTTCCTTGTCTATACTGTTCAGTCAGCTGTATTTTCAGCGAACATCTGATAGAAAAATCTGTTCCCTGTGTCTGATCTTGTTGCAGTCCTCTTTACAGTTTTCCTAACACAACCTGCGAATTTCAAAGACAATTCTGAGCAGTGCTTTTTTTCCGTCATCTCGCCGGTACAACAAAGTTTGTGCAGTCCTTATAAAAAAAAAGGAGAATGCTATCTGAGTTGTTCATACCTCAAAAAATGTTCTACAAACTTACATCCCTTGTGTCTGGTAGCAGTTTCTTTGTTGTGCAGTGGCAGCCAGACACAGCAACTACACAGAAACCTACAACTTCTTCGAACAATGGCAAAGTTGCTGACAAATGTCCTCATGGAAACAAGCGTAATTTATTCGACATGACCTGGTAGAACAACAATGTCAGCAGACCAAAGATTAATAATAGAAACCTGAAATATATGAAAAATGTGAGCCACATCATTATAAACAGAACAGTATTCATGCACTGTATGATCATATATTTCACATTTCTTGCAGAGCACAGCGCCTCTTCATGAATACTTCATAATCTAACAATAAATTTGCTTCCTTTGTTCAATCCAGCTTCATGTACTGGTCAGACTGGGGCACGCAGGCCAAGATAGAGAAAGCCGGGATGAATGGAGTGGATCGACAGGTGCTGGTGGCTGATAACATTGAATGGCCAAATGGAATCACTTTAGGTGAGAGCACAGCAGCTTTCCCACCTTTCCAGTCTACATTATGTCCCATAAGGCTATTTTTAACACTTTTTTCAGAGCTCTTTCTGATGTCCTTAAAAGTGCACAAAGCAAAAAGATAATGCATTTAATAAGCTAAAGCTAAAGGCCAGGAGTGATTGAACAGTGATGAGGAAAAAGTTATCTCACTCAGTCTCTTTTAAATGACATTCGAAGTGTTTCAGGACTATAACAGCTCAAGAAAACTCGCTCTGTGCAGCTGACATTTTGAAAATTAATCAATAGCACCTGAAGGGATTCGCTGGTCAGAGTGCATCAGTGCTTACCGCAAAGACAATCAATTTCTCCTCAGCTTGGGAAAGACTCATCCATCTGTGTGTGTGTTTGCATGTCTCAGATGTAGCCAACAAGCGTCTATATTGGGTGGACTCAAAGCTGCACCTGATCGCGAGCGTGGACCTGAATGGAGCTCACCGAAGGACTCACATGTCGTCTGGAGAGAGACTGGGACACCCCTACGCTCTGGCTGTGTTTGAGGTTTGTGTATAACAGGTTTTAAAGGATTTCTGCCTTCTCATGCACATCTCACCAAATCTGCTTCTCCCTCATCAGCCTCACTGGAGCCAACAGTGTGACTGGGAGTTTGAAGTAATGAGAGTTAAATTCAATTTACTGTATGCTCTTTCTGTGTGTGTGTGTGTGTGTGTGTGTGTGTGTGTGTGTGTGTGTGTGTGTGTGTGTTGAGTTATGATGGTCAACATTGGAACTTAGATTTGGTTTCATGCCAAAAAATCCCACAAATGCTGCCCCCTGGTTTCTCTGTCCTGTGTCCGTACCAGTGTGGGAGCATGCGTTTGCTTACAAACTCTTTTATTGAAAGTCTGTGTTGGTGCCACTGCAGCAGAGACCCAGACAGCTGCAGATGGGTGGTAATGACATCACCCAGGTGGCCTGTTTTCCCCGTGGGACTCCTCTCAAAGGTAGCTGGTCTCAGAGGGATCAGAGTTACTGGTTTCATTCAGCTGGGGACCAGTTTTATAAGCAAAAAAATTCCACTACATTCTCTCTACAACTAAAAACTCAAGGGTTGCTTTTGTCTTATTGCTTGTAAAAATCTGCGGATTAAATATTTTCTAGATGTTTCTCAAGAAACCCAGGTCACGGCTTTTAATTTCCTGGAATAAGATAAAAAAACTTGCTTAGTTTTGACTTTTTGCAATAATCCCACAAAGCAAAGGCTTTATGTACGATGTGATCCTCTAAAATCAGCTTTAAAGATGTTTAGATGTCTTCAACCATTTGAGATGGAGAAGACTTTTTTGCAACAGTTTTTTTTAAGTGATAAAAACACAAAATCTGAATTGCATCAACAACAGTGTATGACAAAGAAGAAACAGATAATACTGAAAATCATTTATTACTTGTCTAATATACAACCATGCCCTGCAAAAACTGAAATCTATGTGTTTATTTCTTATTTTTTGTCGACAAAAATGTCTTTTTGGACTTAATAAGAGCCACATTCTGGATCAGTCCAGAAAAAGTCATATTTTAAGTTATTTAAAAGCAAAATTTAGGTCTGAATTACATATAACAAGTCAAGACAAGTTAAAAAATATGTCAGTGAAGTAAGAAAAAAAAAACTTTCTTAGTGTTCTATATCAAGACACCCTTATTTCAAGACACTTGATGAGCAAATTTTTCTGACTCCAATTTTTTTTTACTTGTTATATGCAATTCAGACATCATGTTTGTAAATATCTTGAAAATGACATTTTATTTTGGACCTGTCAGTTGAAAGTGGCTCAAATCAAGTACATTTGGACCATTTTGACCAAGAATAAAACATAAACACTTGCTTAGATTTTAGTTTTTGCAGTGTAGCCTCATAAAGTTTTTGTGTTTGAACTATTTTGGGGGTTTCGTTCAGAGGTCTGTGGCTGTATCTGATCATTACCCCTTGATAAAAGCTGCTTAAATCATCTGTGGGTGTGAGTTCACACTGAGTTCACTCCAAAGCAGAGTGTGAGTGAAGAAGCACCAGTTAAGAAAATCTCCTAAACTGTGTAAAGATACTATTAAACTGTCCGTCAGCTGTCTGATTTAAAACATAATTACATTCATCAGTTGCAATATGTCTGAATAATAGTACCAGCAATTACTGAACACAGAAAAGTAAGATACAGACACAACAGTAAAAATGCAGAGCAAACACGGTTCTCACACTTCTCTGTGACACACTTGATTTACTATATTATTTACAAATCAAACAGGCAGTTTAGCCCGGCTTTAAGCACTCAACAGTTTCCCCCAGAGTACAAATTTAATGTTTGAATGCAGAGCTTTAGATCAGTTTTAAGTTTTTACAAACAAAGCCTCTGTATTTGAGCATGTTGAGTGTTGTGAGCTACAACTCCTTCTGTCTCTGAGCCTCTAATCAGCCGATCTCTCCCTCATTGATTGTTACATTGTTCAAAAAGATTTAGGAGCTTTCCATGGTAATTCAGTTAGCATCGATGAGTCATCAAGTTGCCTTGCTTGCATCTGAGAAGTTGTGGTTGTTCAATGTCATCACATTGATTTTCTTTATCCTTCATCAGGTCTTTTTTTTTACTTTCAAGGCTATGAAAATAACTGGGCCCATGTCAGTTATTTCACTTTCAGTCCATGAAACCAAAAATATCTGATAACTTAAAGCCCCTCTGAGGGATTTTCGGCACATCCTGTGGACAAAACTGGTTCTTTGGATTTATCCATTCATTTAAAAATCTGCACCCTGCTTCCCTTTCACACACACTTCCAGTTTTTCCAGCAAAATGTAGATTTATGTTGTGGGAATGATTTATGTGCCAGGGAATGAAAACTGGGGTCTTAAAATAATCTAACAAGACAGTGATGATCTTTTCGGTTTTTTAAGTCATATACAGTGCAATATTTGTAAAAACTGTCATTTATTTATAGAGTGCTTTGAATCAAAGTACTCAATAGAAATTCAAGGCATGAAAATTATTTCAGAGAACATTTCAAATCATGCATGCAGATGTAACACACCATAAGAAAGGGCATCGAACAAATGGACTGTGGACGACAGGAATCTTTTACAGCACAAATGGGTCTGCAGCTGTGCTCTTAAAACCTTAACTGACTTTGGCCGGCGAATGTCAGAGGGAGACTGTTTCCTAAAGTCAAAGAAAAAGTAAAAAACCACTCACAGACCATCTTTTTTCTGACCTTGGGAACACTTAGAAGTTCTAGTCATGAGCGGTCATATGTGGTTTCACTAGTTCAATCGAACATGAAGGTGCAGTGCCATGGGCTGTGTTAATAATAATGTTACATTTTGTTTATTCAGGGATTTTCAGGGACTTAAATATGCTTTACAAGGTAAATGATAAAATTACAGGTTGAAAACAACAGTATAATGAACAAAAATAATGAAAAGGCAGTTTGAAAGCCAATAAGCATAGAAAGGGAAACTGAATATGTTACTTAAAAGATCAAATAAACAGTATGTCCTCGTTTTATCAAGTGCTTTTTTATGATCAGCTTCATACTACATCCATAGATATTTGATATGGGAGTCTTATTTAGTAGAAGTAATGCACTTGCTAAGGTAAATCAGCGACAGTGAGAAGAGAAATGTGATATGATCTGCTAAGATGTTGAGTTGAAAGACGTGGATGTATGAAACTGATCGAATCAACAGTCAATTCATTGACTTTTATTTATCCATCCATTATCTTTAATGCTTTCCTCTTTCAGGGTCACAGGGAGCATATCTGAGCTGTCATTTGTTGTACGGCAGGTTGGATCCTTGATAGATCCGCATAGGTGACTATGGGGGTGGGGGGTATCTTCACTTATACGATAATGGAGGAGGTTGGGATTGATTGGCTTATGATGCACCTCCATTTATTTTTCCACCAAGTTGGCTGAAGTTTGACAGAGTCATATTACACCACTGATAAAAACTCCTCTATCATAGAAAAAGTATCTTTTGGGTGAATTTTCCTCTGTACTACAGTCTTTCTCACAACTAAGACGTAAAATTTCCAGCTGAGTAAAAGTGTTCAGAGAAAAACCTCAGTGGGTTTTCTTTCTACTGTACTGTGCTGTTAGTTGATCCTACAGGCATCAGTGTGGTGTACCTCACAAAACGATGATAAATCCCCTCAGGTGTAAAACAGAATCGATCCGAGCTCCTCTGCTCTCTGCCCTGATGCGACTACAAGGTGACCTTCCTGTTCAGGTTGTTCAACACACACCAGCTACGTGTTATCGAGTGGAGCGTGCTGTAGTGTACATCACATTACCATCTCTGTCTGACTCTGTGACTGACTCAACTCACTCTCTCTCTCACACACACACACAAACACACACACAAAAAGATGCAGGCACACATACACACACATGTTGCAACATTAGTCCTTAGTTTCTAAGGCAACCACCGGAAATGTTGGATGCTTTTTATAACTCTTTTTAAACCACTGTAATAAAAGGAAAAAGTAACACAAAGCAAGTAATAAATCAATGCGTCAACAACAAGAGATATTCAGATTTACTTTTAGACGTCTTTTAATCATTTGAAACAAACAACAAAGTCATAGGTACATTTATTAAACCTCCATCCACACTAAGGTAATGCACCCCCTTTTATGCCCCATCTTAACAGCTGCATGGTTACTTTAGATGAATAAAATCATTTATTCACTGATGCATTCACCCCCCACATTATTTGCAGGAAATGTTAAATGAACACACTTTCTCTCTCACAAGAAGATAATGAATTAGACTCAGTGTGATGGAAAATATTTATCAGTGCATATTTCACAGGCGCTAATTTTCTCTCTATTGTTTTTCCTCAAATAAATTAGACTCGTGAGAGGGTACGCTGAGCCGAGTATTTACAGCTGTTAGTGCCGTTTGCTCTCCCACTGTATGCGTTTTATTTTTCTGCTCTCCTTTGAGGTAATTTATCCCTCACACAGCTTTCTTTAGAGATGACTCGACTCAACTGGTGTGTTATCCCCTCTTTTTCATTCACATATTTCCTGTCATCTCAGTGTGAACACAGGATCAGTTGAGTCTCTTTAAAAGTGAAGGACTCTCACAGACACAAGATGATGTCAGTGAGGGCTAGTTTTCGTGTAGCGTCTTGGAAGTCATGGTGAGGTTTTGTCAAGGTCCACAAATGATAACTTCACAGCCTTATACCACCACCAGGCTGTAAACGGTGGAGCTGAGTGTAGTGCTCAGGTAGGAATAACCATGTGCTTGGAATGATGATACAAGATGTTGGTGCAACAAAAAGGGGAGAGTTATCCGAAAGGGGTGTGTTAAAACCTTATTTCAGCTGTTGAGGAAGGCTTCCTTTTCCACAAACCCCCTGTTTATATGTTTCAAGGTGCTCAGTTCAATTCGGAGGGGATGGAGAGGAGATTTGACTTCACTATTTGTCTTCGGTCTGATTCACTGGAAGCTGCCAGCTGCTTCAGAAACACACTCAGCGTTTATCCATCTAGTCTGCCCTGTTTGTGGAATAGCTACTTTGAGGTAATGTGGTTTTCACAAGGAGGGTTCATTAATTTCACAGGTAAACTCTGAACTACATATAGTGCTGTGTTAAAATAGATATAATATTAACCTTAAGTTCACTCTTTATTCTAAAGATAATGATCCCAGTTATGTCAGACATAAGAGTTAATTCTTCAAAGAGGCAGTGAAAAGTCAAGCATCAGGAAAAAAGCTACAGTTTTTTTTCTAATGTGAACCGTTTCTATGATACTATGAATAGAAGTCGTATTGTACCATGAGTATAATGTATTGTGAGCCCTATATGGTATTTCACATTGTATCACGAGTTGACTATTTCATTACATCCCTGGTGCAAACACTGTGGGAAGATAGTTTCTGTATCCAAAGGTAACAAATCTTATCTTTTCAGTGTCATGTTGCCGAATATGAAAAGAATAGACAGAATCGAGAGTGGAATAATCAAGCATTAATGCAATCAAGGTATAAGGTTCAAGTAATCATGATACTGATTTTGCCATAATCACCCATCTTTAGGCAGATCAGTAGGAAGACCTTGATGTTTGAGGTCCACCCCACAAACATGTCATGAACCAGTTAGGGGATATATCTGTCATGATCCCTATCTTTCAGCTATTTTTCAGAACAGACGGTTAAGATCAGTTTACAGACAGATTTCTACAACATACAAGTATGTAGTTGTTTGAAAATCTGTGTACATTTACTCTGAACCTCAAACACTGGCACTTGCTGCGCACTGGGGGTCACTGGTTGTGCTGTACAATAAGTATCTAAAGCTTCAACCTACCAGGAGCTGCACTTCTTAAATCCTGGACCAGGTGGGCTGCATGTCTGCCAAAGTTTCACCTACACCATGTCTAGACTTTTCTTCTGGTAGGGTGTCAACATTAAGCTGTGTCAATGGGCTGATGTGTGAATCCAGAGTGTAAAGGTTTGGAAAATGAATGGCTGCAGAATGAAGACTTCACGATGAGTCGATTTTATCTCCTCTGAACTGCTCACTTATGTGACTGCTTATGCTCACAGAATATGTTTTGAATGATCTGTATCGTAGAAATTGCCTCTTTTTGCACAAAGCTGTGATTTTAACTCTACAATGAGTTACAATAGACTTCCCGTCTGCCTGCTCTCACTACCCAGCTGATTTCCCTCACTCAAACCAGATGGAGTATTTCAAGCTGTGAGAGTACAGATAATCTTCCACAGTGAGGTGCTTGAGTGAACAGCAAGTCCCTGAAAATATCAGAGCCAGAGTGTCCTGAAATTATCCAGAAAGTGTCGAGAGTTCATGTGAGAAAAGGGCTCAGAAGCTGAGGCTGCAGAAAAGCAAGGAAACTTTGAAGTTGTTACAGAATAGTTTTTTGTCGTTTTTTTCAGAGGTAGAGTAAACCATATGAAGACAATGTACTACTTGTGTTTCCAGGATCGTATCTACTGGACAGACAGAGACAGGGCGGCAGTCTTCATGGCCAACAGGCTGACGGGTCAGGACGTCCAGACGCTGGCTGAAAACCTCAACGACCCACACGACATCGTGGTCTTCCACCAGCTTAGACAACCACAAGGTTTGTTTGCCGCTTGTGTGCCGCATCAGTGAGCCTGCTCTTCATTTCCTCTCCTCTTTGCGATGGTGCGAGCTCTGAGATACATCTCTGTGACCACATTTCCCACCTTGGGTCCATATCAGACCAGCGCATGAATAAATGATGTAGAGTGGTGTGACTGCAGCAGAGTGATCAAAGTGTGAGGAGCAGATGAACATTCGCACATCTGTCATAAACTCTGCCTTTAACCTGGTTTTCTTTGAGCAGGACAACCTCAGATCAAGTGCAACTGAAGCCAGTTTTTAATCATGAATGTGATAGCTGTGTTTTTATTTATTGTGTGTCTGTTTCCATGAATATTTTAGCATTTCTTTCTCTTCTGTCATCCCTTGAGTGTGTTGTCTTTATTCATTTATATTGTAATCTTTCTCTGTATTTCATCACCTGGCTGTGTGTTTCTATACTAAACTACATGGTGGAGTAGTATTTGGCACAGCAGCAAAGGATCCAGTTAATATTTACTGCAGGTTTCTCCTTGTTTCCAGATGTTATTCTTTGTATTCTGTTAGATTTTGTTTACTCATTGTAAATGGATTTGATGAAAGGGAATTTATCAGCTTTCACAAAGTGGGACAAAAAAAAAACAAGGAACTTTTTGGCTTTCTGCTGTCGCTTGATGTCAAAGAAGTGATAATCTTGTTTATGGAACTATAACTGTGTAACTCTCCATGTCTCTGTCTCCAGGCCCCGACAGCTGTAATCTGGGCAGTGTGGCGAATGGAGGCTGTGAGTACTTGTGTTTGAAGGCTCCACAGATTACTGAACACTCGCCCAAATACACCTGCGCCTGCCCCGACGGACAGGACCTGGGGCCTGATATGAGAGGCTGTGTGCCAGGTGAGTGTGTTTATTGAGAGTAATTAATGATCAATAACATCTAAAGGGATTTGTCGGGCAGAACGCCACAGCACTCACAGAGAAGATAATCAGATTTGCATCACTTAAGAAAGCTCTTACTCCACCGGTGGTCATCTGGGCAGACACTCTGAGGATTTTGGGAGGTTGCCCAGTAAAAGAATTTTGGACAAGTGCTTAAAATGTTTGATATCCTAATGTAGATGTTTAAATTATACCCAGAGTAATAGTCATACCTTTTCACAATGAAGCACTCTTGACTCTCTTGAAATTGAAAAGTAAACCCATGGTATTATCTCCTGTTTGATCAAACTGATCAGTGAGTTTTGAGGCCTTTGTGTTTACATCTTATTTAAACTTACTGCAAGGAGTTTTTTCATGGTTATCAAGCAGACTGAAAGTAACTCACTGATGTCTCTTTAAGAGCTTCAAACCAAACAAGATAAGTTTGATCATGTTCACAGAGTTATTCTTTGCTGCATTGCTGCCATCAGGTCATAGTTCAGGTCACTTGTTTGCCGGCTGAAGCCCTAAAGGTAAAAAAAATCCACCTCCAGACTGAATCAAAGATTTGATGATTTAAAAGGAAGGGGGAAGCACAGCCATAAAAGCAGTGTTTCAGTTAAGTCAGTAAGGGTAAAGTCTGAGTCTGAGTCAACAACTTCCCTCACGCATCATTCCTCCTGCAGAAAAATCACCACAGCTATTAACAAACTAATCTACGTTTCAACAAAGCAAATATCTTGGTTTCAGTGGGTGGGTGTCTCTACAGGCTCACATCATTGCTGGTATTGTGCTCTGTCCTAGGCTTTATACTGTCCCTCTGCCACCATGGTTGTAGCTTTACATACTTAACAGCCCAAAAATCTTTATTTTCCAACAGTGGTGTTTTACAGCATCTGTGTTTCGGTGCCTCATTTGGGCTGTTGTCTCTTGAAAACCTTTGCTCATGTGTTTTCGTAGAGGGGATTCACAATGATTTTAATGTTGACACAAGAAAAAAAGGTATAACTATCATATGCAGTACAAGCCTGATAACAAGTGAAGATAAAGGGCAACAGCTTTAATTTGTTTCACGACAGATTATAATTTAAGTAAGAAGATTAAAGAAAGGATCAACTCTCTGTTGCTTGTTACTAATAATAAACAGAAAAGAGGAGCAGTACGGTAAAGAATGTGTTAACAATCAATATATTGTTGTAGTTTGTAGTAATTAGTTATGAATAATTCAACATTAACCCCCAGCTATATAGTGGTTCTGTTATTAATTAAAGTGGGTTACTAAGCAACAAATACTGGAGGTGAATAAATTTGCCTGGACCACCACAGTGTGGTGACAACACACACATACATTGACATTTGGCATGCTGGTAACTGTGATGGTGCTTTATCAATAAAAGAGAGGAGGTTATTTGACCTCAAATCATTATTTTATCGATGTGATGAAAAACATGGAAGAATCTGTCTCACAGAGGTAAAACACGGTAAAGACAGAAACATACTTGGTATATATACAACAACATTTAGTCTTGATTAAGCAGATGAGCTCAGGAACAATTGATACAACTTTCAAAACCAGAGAGGTGAAGTTCTGAATCGCTAACAAGACAATCTCAGGGTTTACATTTTTGGTCCAATGAAAAGACATCATGTCATCTTCAGTAAATCTTCAAAAAGTATTAAAAGGGAACTGTTTTCATTTTTGATTCATGTATTCTAATCTTTGGGGTTTTCTTGAATGCTTTCTCTTTTTCCTTCCCTACAGTCTTTATTAACTGCCCAATCTTTTCTGACAGCTTTCAGATTGTTTGCAGTCTCATATGTGTGCAAAAAAATGAAATAAAATATATCAACATATTTTTTTGTAAAGCCTTGTTGGTATTAAGTTTGCACATTCTTCACCCCTCCAAAACTCTGTCCTGTACTTTAGCTATGGTAATTTCAATGACAGCAACTAGGTCTCTGATGGATGCATGACTCCATCACTGCAACAACCACTTCTTGTCGTCTCTGAAACTTTGTATTCTTTTATCCTCTCTCCCTTTCTTCCAGGAGCACCAAGAAACGACACGCCACCGACATCCTCACCTCCACTTGATACCAGCCCTGTCACTGAAGACTTCCTACCTCCCTCAGGGGGAGTATCACAGGCAGATGCCACCCCACACCTGACTACAGCTCCCACTGATGCCCAAGAATCTGTCACACCCCTGTCCACTCTGAAGCCTCTGTCGTCACAAGCATCGAAGGCCCTGGGCTCTCACTCCACCGCCACAGCTACGATCGTGTCCACCACACCTGCAGGCGACAGCAGCGTCTCCCAACACTGTGAGTGAGCTGTGAATCAGTTTCGTGTGTAGACACTGAAAACACCACCAACACTACAGCGTGTCTATTTGAATCCTCTGAAAAGTCATCATATATACTTACAGTGAGCATGAAAATGTGGGTGACTCCTTTGCTCTTTAAGGATCAGATCTACCATCAGTCAGGATCTAGCATCATCCCTATGTGTTTTTAACCACGTGCAATTTGCCAAATCTGGTGTAGAAAGAAACACAAACCTGGTACCTACATGGGATCTGTAATAGATCATTTTAGAAGCTGTGATGGATCATTTCTTTCCAAAGCCCTCATGAAAATATGTTGAATTTCAGGTCAAAAGTGTGTGTGCTCTGGGCTCATCAGCAAAGATAACGCTTTTGTCTGGTGATTTTGACTCATGCTATGATGATTTTTCACATGTCAGGACACTTTCATCAAAGTGTCCTTATCTTCTACTAACCACCACATCCTGAAGTCCCTCTCACCCTCATAATGTGGCTCACAAACGCATCTTCACTGCAATGACGACATTAAAATGAGGGATTGACAAGCCCGGACTACCACGCTCAACTGACTTTAATGGAGTGATGAATCTTACCTTGAAAATGTCGCCTTTTGGCCATAACGTGTGCTGTGTGGGGGCTGTAGGTCGTTGTGTGTGTGTGTGAGGGCACTTGTGTATCTCCTTATAGAAAATGAATCTGAGGGTAAGTGATGCGTAAATGAGTGGGAGGTGACAAAGAAGTGTGAAGGATGAAGTGTAAAAGGTCAGAGGTAGTGTCCAGGTCACGTTCTACCAAATGCCATAAACTCATCATTTTTTTGCCTCCTTTCATTTTTATTCAAACCTCTTCTTCACTATCTGTCTCTTCTTGTAAAACACTCTCAGCTGTGTATGCATGATCACCGAACTGCTCCTCGCTTCCAGTTTTTATCTCCCCTCTCTTCTGCTGGCTTTCTGTCCTGTCTGTCCTTCTTATCTCTCACTCTATTCCTCACACATTTTTATATCCTGTGAGCTCCCTCGCTCTTATCCTCTCCTGCTCTGCTGTCTCGCTCTAACTCCTCTAATGCCTCTCTGTTATTCCATCTCTCTTTTCAGCTGGAAGCGAGCATTTCCTTCTAGGCGAGAACCTGACAGTGGCTGTTTTGGGGGTGGTCATCCCCATCGGTAAGTTTCTCCCAGCTTCCTCTCCTGTGTGTGTCCATCCACATTAAAGGCCTGCAGGGCTGCGTAAAGCTGCTGTCTACCTGCACCCTCCAGCCTTTCTGTTTGTAGTCTGTTCACTCTGACCCTGCTGTGGCAGGATGAGAGAAGCCTGGCCCACAGGTCTTGTACGCTGAGGTTTCTCGAAGTCATTTTCTTTGTGTGTCTGACATTGCTGCCACACTGCATTATTCACTTCATGCTGTGTTGTTGTGTTGGGTTCTGCCAAAGACTTATCAGTTAACATTATGCCTTTGTGTAGTTAGCATATTGTGATGCAACAGGAAATACAAAGAACAAAGAAATAGTTTACAATAATGTCTTTCATCCTAGTACCAGGTGTATTTGACTGTCCAGGTAGTGTTTGAACATTGACTGTATGTAAAGTTGGATGACACACTCATTCTTCGAGTCATCAAAAGTGGGGCCAAAATATCTCTAATGACAGTCCAAGACATCTTGGGCCGATATTTGTTCTACCCACAGTCTGCAAACTAAAATTGCTGCTAACATTGCTGCAGTTATCCACTAAACAGTGATTTACAGAGTGATACTCTACTTCTTTGCATCAACACCTAAGCTTGTCACTGAGTAAAACCCCACTCAAACATTAATTGGCAGGAAGGGAGCTAATTAATCAGACAAAATACATGTTTTGGAGGAACTAATTCTCTGACTGTTTTGATTATGTTTGGCCCATGTCCAATGGGAGACAGCACGTGTTTTGGCTTCATTTTTGGGATGCTGTCTCGTTGTCCATCTTTTTAAACAGTCACTGGTTTTGTGTAACAAGCAGATCTTGAGCTCAATCTTTTATAACTGCTGCTAACCCTACCTGTGTCTGTGCTGCACATTAGCTGTTAAATGCAAACCAACATTTTGTTTTTCGAGAAAATGTGCTAGTTTTCACTTTACAGATATGTAATTGTCAATTTTGGCAGTCTGAAAGTCAGTATATGCCACAACTTGTGTTATATATTAAGTTAACTCAATTTTAAGCTAACTTTAGCACCAAAAATTGGTTAAAACATTATTTGGCTAACTAGATGATGCAATAAAGGAATGTAATGTAAGAAACCACCACAAAAGTTTATTTTTCCTTTTTAGTTTCCAGGTTTTTTCTACATTAAGCTTGCATGGTTTTGAACTAACATTCATTCCATGTGTTAATGAGTATTTGTCCACCTAAATGGCAGCACAAAGGAACATGCAAAGGAACATGCTAACATCAGCAAGGGTGGCTGGAACATAAACTCTGATGTGGGGAGTATTTATTGCACAATCATGGGCACTTTTCTTAAAAATCAACACCACCACAGTATTTGCAGCCATTAGTCTGGATAATAGAGCGGCCTGAATAAGGAATGCAACCATTCATGGCATCCTCAAAGAAAAATCAAGGCAATAGAAAAATAAACAACTGTGTCATTGGGGTGTTTTACCGTAAGCATTGATGTGATCTCTGCAATGTGAACAAGCTGATGTTAAAGCAGGAAGAAAAGCAGTGAGTCAGCTCTTGGGTTGAATAAACTGCTCTCATTACTTACTTAATAAGGTGACCAGACAGAACAGGGGAGAAAAAAAAGACGTCAATGCACCACAAGAGCTTTATTGGTGCTTTATTGCTCTAATTTAATAACGTATTATTAAATCACATCTCTCATTGGAGAACACATTTCTTGAAGATGATGTAATTCACTAGTTTAAATTATCGCTCCCTGAGGTTTTAAACTAATTTGCTACACAGTTGGACCACTAATGATGTTTCCAGAGCTGGTTTAGAGTCTGTATTACTGCTCTCTAGGATGGTGTGTTGACCTCAGTCTGACCTGATGTTTATCAAGCCACCCACACACAAACATACACAACTTTTATGCCGCTGACCCCTACCCACTCTGTCCCCCTGCATGCCTGTTCTGCTCCTCTCTGTGCCTCTCATTTCACTCCATGGACTCGTTCTGCCTTGTTAACGCTGCCCCCTTCCCATGTCCCTGCCGCTGTGTGTTAAACGCATGCAGTTCCTATCGTTGCCACAGTGGTGTTCGGCCTGGTGTGCGCCGGGGTTTACCTGGTCTGGAGGAACTGGCGACGCAACTCCACGAAAAGCATGAACTTCGACAACCCCGTTTACCGCAAGACCACCGGCGAGGGAGAGGAGGATGAGATCCACATTGGGCGGACTGACGGCATGGGGCACCATGCACATCACCACCCGTACCCACAAGGTGTCAACATGGGAGTCGTCGGAGCAGGGGGTGGCACTTGCCCACAGTTCATTGCCCTGCCACTCGGCGGCAGCATGCCTGATCCAGGGACTCACTGGTACACGGAGCAGCCCATGCTGTCCACTGCAAAGTGACCAACAAAAGCGGACCCCAGGTGAAGATGGCCGCTCAGGCACACGCACACGCAGAGAGGTCACAGGTCACTTGGACTTATTTGCTTGAAGGGTCGAAGAACATATCATCGAGTTTTACATGCAGCCATTAACAGCCGACGTCCTATGCCAAACCCCATTTGAGAAACAGCAGATTTAATAATACAAACATTGTTCTTTTAAAAAACACTTTCATACCTTTTTCAGTGCTGCAGATGGATTTTTCTCTGGTAAATGTTGAGAGTTCATGTGTTTCAGTGTGTTCTGACCTGATCTGGAGTGTAAAGTCAGTCTGGTTCCTCTTTTGAATCCTTTGCATTGATCACAGAGTGAGGCGTGTGCTGTGTGTCTTACATGTTTTGGACGGGCTTGTGAAAGTTTCTGTTCTGTCCTCGATGTTTCAATTTGTGTTATTCCTGGTGGGCCATGGAGGAGCTCTGGGGGAAGTGTTTGGGAGGGAGGAGCTCTGAAACTGGGACAGCACCTGCGTTGATGGGACAATCTGTACAGATTCATGTGATAGTCGACCACAAATGTCATAGTTGTCAGAACTGAGCGTTGTTTTGTGGTTAACATTTTCTTGTGTCTGTTTTCTTTCGTAAGTTTCTTTGACTGGTTTAGAAAAGCCACCCACCCACATTATGTGCTTTTTTTCTGGTTCAGGAACAAGCTTTTAAGGGTGAGTTGTCTGAGTGCAGCATTAACTCTGATGATTTGTGGGTTTAGGTTTTCATTTGAACTCCAAACCTCCTGAGTTTAAGATGAGTAAATCAGGTTTGCACTCTGAAAAAAGTAAATTGAGGCACCCAGGATGTTCTTTGATCTTTGTGGTCTAAAAGCAGAGAGGATGAAAGGTCAGAGAGGTTTTATGGAGGAGTTCTGTCGTTGTTATTGTGACTTGTTTAGTTGTGAAATGATTTCAGAAAGCAATAGTCTGCAGCTTTTAGTCGGGCTGCACTGTTGCGCGGTTGATGAAAAACCCCTCGAGTGTTATGCATTTCATTTGATCACCCATTTTTTGACTGTGACGAGATACGCATGGGGGTGCAGTGATAGCAAATTCACACTGTTCTCCAGAGGACACAGACGACGTGCACTTGCTCCCTGAAATACAAACAGCATGCATAATTGCCCACCAACTGACAATGCAGCTATTCATTGTTTCAGGCAAGACACACACATGGCTGCACGCACACACTCACAAAAGCAAGCTGAATGCCGTAGCCTGCTCTCGTCCCCCTGAGAAGGCAGATATCTGAGCAGACAGTTTGGACGGCTCCACGTGGGCGGTCCCAGCTGGTGGCTGCACCATGAAAAAGATCCGTCATGTGATGTAACCACAGAAAGCTTCAATCTTACTGTGATGTAACCAAACCAGATTGTCCAATCAGTGAGCATTTTCCTGTTAAGTCCCGTCATTGACACCGTTTTCTTTGTTTACAGACCTAAAAAGTCTATATGTGTTTGAGTGCGAGTGCGTGTGTATTTCATTATTATGCATGTGAGTGCTAGTGTTCATCCCACAGCCATATATGAACTGTTTTGTATGCTCTTTGTTGCACAACCCTCTTTGAATGCCTTCTGTATTGTGTATTGCATGAAAGACAACGGGTGTGTGGATACACAAGTGTGTATGAGTGCGTGTGTATGTGTGTGTGTGTGCGTATCTGTGCGACACTGGAGAAGCTTTGAGGGTGCTTTTTGATTCATTGATTTGTAAATATGTTTTCATAAAGTTTTTGATAATGTACTATACAATTATGTAAAAGAGAAGCTGTACATAAGATTTTAGATAAAGTGTTGACAGGTATATTAATTTATTTGTATAAAAGGAGAGCACTGCATTCCCTGATTGTAAGAAAATCAGAATTTTCCACCAAAGTGGTTTTGTGTTGTTTCTTGCCGTGCATTGTTAAACATCTTTTTTGTGTGCAACCCCCTTTTTTTCTTTGTAGCCCATGTAAAAAATGGTGTTCCCTTCTGAAATCGCTCACATTTTTGGAACATATCCCAACCTTAGTGTTATTAAAATGATGGACTTTTGTTAATTTGTGCCTTCTTGTTAATTTTTTTCATTTTCTCTTATGTTTCTCATAAAAAAGACAGGGATAAGCCAACTACTGTACATGCAAAGATGAACTGTGTGAAGACCAAACTGGTTCCACTTTTTGATTTTCTGTAATGGATTACTTTTGAATATCTCTATATATTGATATATAAAATCGGACTGAAAATTTCTCTCATGTGTGCTCCTTAATTCTTTCCTACTACTGTTCATAGAAAATATTTTGATGTATTTAACTCTCTCCAACCTGCAGCAACACTAAGGGGGTGGAAGTTTACCTTGATTTTTGACTGCTAAATCATCAGTTCATATTAAAGCATGAAGGACTTTTTGGTTGGCTTTCTGTAAACTGCAGTCATTGGCAGCAATCAGTTTTCACATGTGCAGTTAAGAAAGTATCATAGCCTTAGAAACAATAGGTCCCATGAGTTGAAACTGCATAAACTGTTTTGATGGATCAAGTGCATACTCTGTAAAGAAAAGGAGGCTTCTGGTTAAAACTTGTACAATCATGTCTTACCCTACAATTTTGTCTTTTATGCAAAGTGAGCTGGTTTATGTTTTGGGTGTGGGGCTTTGACATTCATCCAGATGAATTTCTTTAAAAATCTAGCTATCCCTGCTTTTCTTAAAAGCAACAAAGGACATAAGGTACCGTGGGTAATAGATGTCAGAAAATGTATTGTGACTGGTCCTGCTCTTCTTTTCAGTTAGTTGAATCAATACGGTCCATTCTGGCGTTTAAAAGTTTCCTTCACCAAATCAATTTCATGCTTGACTGGAACTCCAACGACTCTGACAACAACTGTTGAGAAAATCAAGCACAACTGACACAAAGTGACAAAACCCAGAGAGAAACTTTCTCCGACTGCGCTCTTTCTCTCATCATGAAGCCTCTTTCTAAAGAAAGGTTTTGGGTTTTGGACTACGGTGGTCAGTAGGTGTTAGATGATTTGCAAAAGCCACAACACGGACGCAAATGCCACAACATGAATACAACAGCTACAGCATGAGTACAAGCAGAACAACACAAGTGCACATGCTACAACACACTGAAATACAGCCACATTGGAAGTTAAAAGAGTTTAATTTTAGCGTTTCCTTCATGAGCTGTTATTCCAATAGACCAGCCAATGCAACAGACAAGTTATATTTATCAGAACTATAGTTAAAAAAGAAAACATTTTTACTTACTCTCACTACTTTTGCAAAAACTGGTCCACTGGAAGAACCAACCATGAGGAAACCTCTTTAATTTGAAGTCTTTTAACTTCTACTGGGGCTGTATTTCCGTTGTGTTACAGTGTTTGCCTTTTTGTTTTAGTTTTTGCCTTCATGCTATATTTGTGTCATTCTGTGGGCATCTGTGTTGCAGCTTTTACAAGTTGTCTGACACCTACCAGCTACCATATTGGACCAATGCATTAACATCATTCTTTCTCCAAACCAGAAACTGAAAGATATTAGAAAACTGGGCACATCAATACAAGGTATGCACCAGTGAGGCTGCATGCAAGTTGCAGTGGTTGGGAGGTTCCCAGTTTGATTCCCCTGTGAAGTTTGCATGTTGTGCATCCATAGGTTCTCTCAAGGTTCATCAGATTTCTCCGAAAGTACAAAAACATGCTCATCAGAATGATTGGTCGCTTTAATTTGCTTAGCCCTGCGATAGGCTGGACAAGGTCTATGCTGCCTTGGGCCCAATGACAGCTGTGACAAGCCCCAGCCCCCCATGGTCCTGAATGGGAAAAGCAGTTAAAATGATGGATGAATAAACCAACAAGGACTGTCAGTAACAAGATTCAGATGTGCACGCATCATACAAGGAAAAATACGCTATGTGTAATCACATTAATCAAAACTGCAATAGCAGTATTTAGCAAAACACATGAACAAAGAGTTAAGGTGTTTTACTTAAAATCAGAGTCAATCTCCTGTTTCTCTTATTTTGCATGTTTATTAAGTTTGTAACGCCTTTGTCCTAAAAAGAATATATATATGTATTTAATTCTTTTTCATCACTAATCCTCTGGTGAATAGTGGTCACTGCAATGGACAGCTATTTTAAAATCATTTTCTCTTAAATGTACTGTATTTGTTCTATAGATGGAACTGCATATCAGCCTATGTCAAGATGTTTCCTTCAAGTTTTTTATTCTTAGGGAATGAAAAAAAAAGGATAAAAATATTCAATTTTTCCAGAGACTTATAGCCATATGAATCAGAGGGTCAATTAATTTGGCACCAACAAATGATATATGTAGCGCAAGATTGATCTAGCTGCACCAAAATGATGTAAAAGTATGACCCTACCCAAACCCCTATCCAACATGTGTGATCTAACCAAGAATGAATGATTAAGCACAGCCTGGTTCATTTCCTTAGGCAACAGATTCAGTCTTTGTTACGTGTTTTGTTGTGAATGCTCATGTCCTGAAAACAATGGAGATGTGACTGATCATGCTGACCTGCATGTCGGGAAATGTGTGAACACTTGACTGTCAGAGCTCAGGTTATCTTCTCATAAATGCTAATGCTCAGTTGTTAACATGCACTTGTTTTTCAGGTTGAGTTGTTAAATTGAGTGATTTTTAGTTTCATCATAATGTGGGCAAATGATTGAGGCATCATCTTCATGCAGCCTCAAAAAACAGGTGAAACAAACCAAAACCAGAAGGAAACAAAGTCCTCTAATAAGGTATGATGTTGTCGTCCTTTAGCTCCCGTGACTTGCATACATGAGGCGCAAAAGCCTTAAAGCAGCTTTCTTTTACAGCAACGTGTCTGATAATAAAAGCCTAGACAGACAAGGTACAGATGAAGAAACATTTCTCCTGCTGTATTGTTTTTGCTTATGATTTCAAGGTTTAGTAGATAAGAAGCCGCTCCTGACAGTATGTTTTCAAGGCCTTTCTGCCTGAGCTGCTTTTCCTGTTCATCCACTTACAGAGCAATTCATCTGCAGACAGAAACACAGACACAGATAAACCCAGTGCATTATCATTATTAAACTGAAGCAGGACTAATGCCTTTCAGACTCTTGCTTGTTGAACCAAACCCCATTAGGATATTATGTAATAGGTATTTTTATTAATCCAGTGGTTCCTGCAGCACACAAATATGTGTCACAGATGCTCATTGTCACAGAAAGACACAGATGAACACCTTTATTCACTGTGGCGTGAAGGTCTGTCTGGATGGGGGAAGGTGTTTTTGCACCTATACATCCATAATATGATCACCCAGCCTATCGTATGACTACAAATGAATACTTCTTGTCAAAAAGCTTCAAACAGGGACCATCTGTTCAAAGCAAATGTGGTTTTCATTCCCTTTTTATTTATATTATTACAGTGTGTGTGCTTACATTTTATCTCTGACATGTGATTGATAGAAATGCACCTGATTCCATCTCCATCCATCCATCTCTGTCTCTTTCTGAGGATATATATTTGCTCAGGGTCATTAAAGCAGCAGGACAGTCAGTGAGCTGGGCTGGGAAGAAAAATCCTCTGGGGAAATGAGGTGGCTTTGCTCGTTCAGACAGAAATCCAGCCTCCTCCTCATCAACCTACTCAATCCTTTTTGTTTTATCTCACCGGTGTAATCTCACGTCCTCACCAAGAGACTAAAGCTCAGCCCCTTACTGTTTCCCAGAGGAGGGTTAGAAGAACAAAGGCCACTCACACACGTATGCCCTGATGCCTGATGGGGCCTTTCAGCTGCCATACTATAGGATTGCAGGTGAATCCCATTGTGTGCTCTCTCACGGTGGAATTAGTACAATTTGGTGGGTATCATGTCTATAATTGTGTGTCATACTTCAGAGGGATTAGACCTAATCCCTTGGATATGCTCATTTTAGAATTCCAGATTTATGTTTATTGTTGAGCGTGTCTCATTGTGTTTGCTGGGGCAGGCTGTAATGAGGGTGAAATGGTAGGGCTGTGCCACCTACTGGTTAGGATTTACTCTACAGCAACAAACTGATAAAGTTCCCAACAGCCTGAGAGCTTACTCGCATCATCAGTTTTAAAACATTTATGGAGGAGAAGGAAAAAGCTGGACGTGGTGAGGGAATGTGAGACAAGAGTTTCAAGTAGAGGATGAAGTTTTACTAATTTCTTACTCATAAAATGCAACCTTGCATCAAAAATATTAACATGGACATTGTTTTTTGTTTTAGGTAATGAAAACACGTGTTGCACAGCTCTTTGGTGCCCTTCTCTGGAGGTTGTTGGCCATGGGAAACAAAAAATGTAGGATTTTTATATTCAGTGACATTCATATTGTAATCCTTTCTGTTAAAACATGAAGTAATGCAACTCAAATACTGGTTGAAAACAATTGGTTGGTTTATTGGCACAAAATGTTTGTTTCTTTATTGCTCTCAATGCAGCATTTTGCATTAATTTAACATTTGACACGTTTTGATTTTTTTTAAAAATGGCTGCTGAAATGTGAATCAGTTTGACTCAAAATTTGCAAAGCATCTGTGATGATTACATTTTTAAGTACCAACATTTTGAAGTTTTCATCTGTCCTGCCATAAACTTATCACAATAAATATATCCTTACATTGCATAGTTAGCAAAGCAAAGATGCTACTTATTTATTCAAAGGTCAAACATAGCTTCTAAAATCACCATTAAAAACAGCAGAAATCAGCACATGTACTGAAGCCTTATACTGCGTCAGTATCCATGCAGACAGATTCAGCTTTACCCTGTACATGAATGTGTTGAAGTAGCCCGTGAAAACTTATATCTGCACAAGTATCAAGGAAGTAGACCAATAAAAACAGCTCAAACCAAGCACACAGAGTCAACATTAGGCTGTGTTTGAGTTCCTCAGACAGAAACAAAAGCACATTTGCAGATTATTTCCCGGCTTGTTTTCCAGGACTAAAGAGCTCTAGCTTTGGCGTGGGCCTGCAGGAGGGTGGCTGTGTCTGTGTGGGAACCCTGCATGGCAATGGAGAGAGCTGTTCTGCCACGCTGAGGGGAAAAGAGACAAAGAAACGAGGTAAAGAAAACATCAGGCATAGGATAACTTTGAACACATAGTACAACTATGCTGGTCATGTTACTGCTTTCTGTTTGTTCAACGCTTCAAACCACTTTGAAAAATGTTTGCAATCGGCCTAAGTTACGTCCACCATGAAACGGTGTATACATTTTCCACTGTTAAATAGTTACAAGTTTAGTAACATACAAACTTAATTTAGAATATTGTCAAGTATAAACTTTAATAGTGAGGCTAATGGTGCTAGCTCTTTTGGCATTGTCAATGTGAATTATAAGCCAAAGTTAGCTCAAAGCACCGCGTCACAGAGCAGTTGGCTGAAGCAAGTCGCTCATGGCCAAATGCTCGCTCTGTGGTTGAAGTTCACCACTTTTTTTCACTTAACTGGTATTTCTTCTAGATGTTAAGTCAGTTTTTGGCAATGCTTATATTAACATGTTAATTTGGTCATTGTTAAGATATTATAGCATCTGTAATGAAACTTTTTTGTTGTTTTTCATTTAATATATACATGGTAATTTTTGGCACAGTGAACTTGAGTAAGTTGTAGCCTATGTCATAAATGATGAGCTAATTCTCAATAACTGTTCTGTGAACACCAGTTGAACAATGTCATTATCTTGTTTATGTTAGCATTTAGCTCAAGACACCACTGTACTAGCAGCCTTAGATGAATGCTACTGTGGCAGAAAGCCTAATCTTGTTTTCATGCGTTAGCCTTGAGGTGCAGAATTAAGGCTCTCGGGGGAGAGATTAGATGACATTACTAGTCGGTGTTTTAATTTCTTTAAACAAACGGGTTCTGATTAAATTAGTATAATTAATCTGGGTTTATGTCAAGGTGAAACGTGGTTTTGAATAAAGAGAAGACATTCGTCTCTTTTGACTCAGCCTGACTTTAAAGGCAGGTTTGATCAAAAGAATGAGATTTATTTGTATCTCCTCGATTGCTCTTTTCCCTGCCTCCTATCACTATAAACTGGCACTGAGGTAGATGAGAGGATTACTGAGTCTCAGCCTACAGAGATTTGTCTTAGTGTGGTCCTCATTTATCCTCAGAAAGCTGTATATAACTGCATCACGACTGTCAGTCCTCCCGCCTCCACATAGCGTCAGTCAAAACATTTGAGCTTCAGTGTCTGAGCTTCTTTTGTGCTCAGTTTAATGTGTAGAAAAGTCAATAAAATTAATATAACAGGATTTAACAGTGAGGATGGCACTGAAGTCATTGTATAAATACTGAGACATCAAGTCTAATTTTATGGTCTGCCTGGAGAATTTAATGTTGATTTAAAGTTAAGGCCACTCCTTTATGACCAGTTCTTTGATGAGAAAACTTGCAATCTAAACCTTAAAGTAAATGCTATTAAAACAGTAGATTAGGTGTTACATTATCCATAGGATCTTGTTTTCTGTATCCAGTGTTCAGTATCACCTTGTCAGTCAGTGTGAGGTCACACTGGCTCCTCTCCAGCAGCAGTCTTGTGATGTGTGTGTGGCCCCGCTCAGCTGCAAACATCAGGGCCGTTGTTCCCTGGTTATCCTGGATGTTAGCGTCTGCTCCACAGCTTAACAGCAGGCGAACCATCACAACTCGCCCATGTCTCACTGCCAAGTGGAGAGCTGTTTGGCCTGTCTGTAAGCAAGACATAGAGGGACTATTTGGTGATTAATTCTTGGACTTTTGTTGAAACGTTGTTCCACTAAGAGGTCAAATGGTACTCATTAGAAAGAAAGCTAGAGAATCCCAAGAAAGTTTGCAACATTTTGGAAGTACAAACAAGCAAATTAAGTAGAAGATGGGCAAATAAAAGTAGCACATCCAGGGATAGACTGGTTTCTAAACAAAAGTGTGGCATTCGAAAATACATCCAGCAGTATTTAATATGTAACCGGAGTGTCTTTTTATATTGGGCACTGTTTTCTCGGTTAAAACCTGCATCTTGAAGTTTTGCACCAGAGCTTTGAAATATCATAATAGATCATATCCTAAAAGATCATAATCCAGTATATTTTTGTTTCTTTTTTTATTATTCTTGATAAGTCAAGGGTATTTCAGTTGTTTTCTCAGGATCTTGACTTATTCTACCCTTGTCTCAAGAAAAAAAAACTTGTCTTCTCAGGGTAATGGCATAAATTATCTGGCTTAAAAGCATGTTTTTTCTGATTAGCATTATTGTTTTCTGGTGATCCAAAAATCCCGCCTGTAGGTTGACAGCTATCATTGGCCAGAAGACTATGTGTCTTTGAATCTATCATTGAGGGAAAAAGAAATCATGTTGGTATCTCAAGGGAAACAAAGGCTGTTGAGGGCTTTCTTACTTTAAAGCTCTCTGTGGGAAGTTTTAAATCCAAATACAGTCTTGAAATAATCTAACCATCAACATCATTTACTTTGGTCACAAAAAAATTCAAATGCTAACTTGGGCTGTTTTGAACTAGACAGGTTGTAGTGAAATTTTGTGTGTTAAGTTTAAGAACAACCATTTTGAAATTGTGTACTATCTGTACAGCAGATAATGTTTACAAATAGAAAAAAAATCAACATTCCAGACATCTGAACAGCAAGAGACACTCATCTGAAGAAAAGAAAAAAAAAAGATTTCTGTTTGACCCCTGTCATGTTAAACAATTCTCTCTTGTCATACCTTGCTTGAGCAAGTGTGAATGTTGCCCATCTCCATCAGCTTGCGGACCACTTCCATACCACCTGGACCATCAGGTGCTGTCAGAGAGGCCAGCATCACTGGTGTGTAACCAGAGTTGTTCTGCAGGTTTAAGTCTGTCACGCCTGTACAACAAATCAGAAGAAAATGGCCTGTTTTCATACTTTTAAACAAACACTTTCTTTGGTCGTAGCTCCAGCTGACACATCTCTGCTACCTGTATCCAGCAGCTGGCTGACGATGCTGTAGTTGCAGTGAGACACGCTGTAATGCAGCACTGTGTTGCTGTTGTCATCTGCTAGGTTGACCAAGAAAGCCAACAGTGAGGGTGCAACTTTTCTCACTTCTTTCAGAAGCACAGCCACTGTGTTCGCCTCTGATGTCTCCAGTGCTGCTGCATTGAACCAGTACTGGAAACACACCACCAAAGCCTTTCTCTGGAGAGGAGAAAGTCAGCATGAGAAGTAGGGCAACAGGTACAATTTTCTTAGTGCTTCAGTCACCACCACATGTATGAATTATTATCTTTGTCTTAAGTCAATTTTGGGGATTTCTCACCTTTATTTCATAGGAGAGACAGGATATGTAGGGAGAAAACTACAAACATTGAAATCCGAGTAAGTCGTCATGTCTAATTTTTTGTAAAAGTTGTCTTAGCAGATTTTTTTTTAAATTTGTTTCTAGCAATTCAGACCTCATTTTTGTCTTTAAACAACCTGAAATGTGACATTTGTCTGGGCTTGTCTGTTGACTGTGGCTCATATCAGAAATAATGAGTCAAACGTTACCAAAAATAAGACATGATGACTTGCTTAGATTTCAGTTTTTGCAGTGTAGAGAGCAGAGGAAACATGCAGGGTTGAGATGAAAAATGAAGCTTCTGCAATGAGGGCAATAACCTCTGTACATGGGGTGGGGCCCCCAAAAGGTTTTAACAGTTAACTGAATCAATGCACTCAAGTTTCTGCACAATTTTCTGGCAAGAGATAAAGCTATAACAACAACTTGACATATATAACATTTGGCAGAAAAAGACTTTAAAAGGCCTTTATTTAGAATGAAATGTCAGAAAAATACCTCTTCCTGAAGTTGCTTTTGTTTACTTTGCAGCAACATATAAATGTACTTTGATCGTCATTATCGTTGTTATTATCCTGCAGGCCTGTTTTGGTTGCAGCCATCAATTTTATGGCATTTTGGCTGCTTAATGCTCCGTGTAGAGTTTGCAGTCTGGCTGCTAATTTTGCTGTCTGCCATCTGTTGCTTGGCAGATAAACCGTTGTTTCTCAGAGTTTTAATTTTTGATTGACAAGATCTTTAAACTGATTCATGGTAAAGGCGGCTTTTATCTTCCCCATCTCTCCAGGAATGTTCCTGCTCTTAAAACCTGAAGAAAAAAATGAGTTACTAAACATATGTCTAAGGAATGTCTCTGGTTGTGAAACCTTGTAGTTTTATTTGGGTGAAAAGTTCTGAGAGGGCAGCTCAAATAAATCAGTTTTTATATGTATGACCTATATTTTCTGTAGACTGCTTACCATGTCATCATTGGGGTTATCCATGTTGTCCATGTGGTCTTTGAGGAACTGACAAGCAGTCATAAAATCTGCACTCACCATGTCCCTAGCAGAGATAAAAATGTAAAGGAGATTTTTTTTCCTTCCAGTATCGAGATTTTATTCCCATGAGATGAAATAAAAACATAAAAGCTATTCCCTGAAGAGTAAACATCAACATTACATTTTCAAGCACACCCTGATAAGGCTTCAGTTCCAGTCCCCTCACCTGCCTCCAGTGCTTGTTTCTGAGCCAGGACTTCCCTCCATCTGTTCTCCTGGGGGTGGCGGTTTCATCTTGGCTGTTTCCTCTTGGGTGTCAACTTCCGCAGACTCCACACCTCCATCCTCCTGCCCTGTTCCCACCCCTCCAGATATTATCTGCTTGTCTGGGCTCATTTGTATTTCTTCCTCCACCTGACTCTCCTCTGGGTGAGTGTCCGCCTGGGCAGGAGCCATCTCCCAGGGGCTTAAGCTGTCCTCCGTCTGCTCGGTCTGAATCACACAGCGCTGCACATCCACACTTGGGGTAGATTTGTCCCTTAAAAAGGAAAACAGAGCAGAAAATTATTTTCATCAAGTGAAATACTGATTAGTTTTACATGTTCATATTTAGTAAACACACCCTTTAAATACACTCCATTAAAAATCCTGTGGAGACTAAAAGCTACAGCAACCCACTTAAAAGCTACTCCAACATTTCTCCTTCATAATGTCTTAGTTGGCAGTTTAAGGACAAGAAAAGATTTTTGGATGAGATATTAAATGAATTATTCATACTGTGTGGTTCAAGGTAATTCAGTCAGTGTTTTGAGATAAACTTTTGAAAGCATCAGATCTGAAATTAAAAGGAAAAACTTCAAACAAATTAAGTAGAGCACTCATTTTTCTTCATTCCCAAATTACAAAGCTCACTCAGAACAAATGTTATCCTGAGCCAAGCAACCCATTGCGCACACTGACAGCAGAGACATCGATCTTCTCTTCTTTTCACTACTCAAGCTCAGAAATAATAAATCAAGACATTGGATGCTTTGAAAAATGGCAAAAAATGAGTTCAGGCATCCTAAAGCATGGGAGTCACCACTTTTGTTCTCTAAATGACAACTTTAGAGGGAGTGAAAGCCATCTCCCAGCACTGTATCATCATATTTTTCTCAGCTAAATGACAGTAACTTAAATAACCTCAAGTCAGTATGTCTGTCAAATGTAAGTATGGTTTGAAGCAATAATCATCACTCTAAAGGTTGCTGAAGTCAGAGAGAGTTATATACAAACCCATCATTAACACCCTCAGATTGGAGGCCTCCTGACATCTGGGGACATGGGTCTGTCCTCGTGATGGATTTAGAGGCTAAATGGGGAACAAACAAAGATCATGATGAAATACTGAAGCATAACTGAAAAACAATACATACTTCTGATACAAATCTATTATTATTTGCTGACTGTTTTCTTGTAGATATACCCAGATTATATATTTGGCAGTGAGCATCATTATGTTGCTGTTTAATCTTATTATGCATTCATCATTTAATTGGCCGCATAATTTGGCTCTAACTTTTGACTTAATGATTAAATAATGAGTAAAATGTGTTTTTTCTACATTTTTTTTGATAATATAACTTTGCTTCCATGATTGTCAGCATAAATGATCATTTTTAAGTCCTAATTAATCCCAAAGTCTTGATAAAAGGGAACCTCTCTCAACATTTTGGCAACAATTTTATAGGCACAGTTCACTTAACGGTTTAATGCAACTGGAAAGTAAGGTGTAAAGGTTCATTCTAGTTCCCAGCGAGGTGAAGATAGAGCTACACACCTCTCAGAGATTCAGAATCATTTATTCATTCATTTTCTACCACTTACCCTGTTCAGGGTCAGCTGAAGGGAGCCTATTCCAGCTGCCTCAGGGCGAGAGGCAGGGTAAACCCTGGACTGGTTGCCAGTCAATCACAGAACTGACACACAGAGACAGACAACCTTTCACTCACTCACTCATACCTACGGGCAATTTAGAGTCAGTAATTAACCTGATGATGCTTTTGGACTGTGGGAGAAAGCAGGAGTACCCAGAGAGAACCCACACGTGCACTTCAGTTAAAAAAAAAGCTGTTACAAAACACTATACAGATGTAAAGCACTTTTTGCTGCATTTATTGTAGGAAAGGTGCTTTATAAATAAAGTTTTGATTGATTTTGAAAAGCTGGAAACAAGCCTTTTCAGACAAAGACTTGTTTGGTCCAACTTATCATGCTCAACATAAATAAATCCAGTTCCCTGACATCTGAAACTGATGCCAAAATTTTTATGTGCTGGATGTCAACAAAGCAACACATGAGTAAAACAAAAAAAAAGAAGATAATAACAAAACACAACTACTGATTCAATAAGACAGAATTCAAACAATGTCTTAATGTTTGTCTCGGACTAATGCTGTATCACCTTTTGGCTTATACAAATACAAAAGTGTGCTTCTGTTTAGTGCCAAACGGAAGCAAGAGGCTGTTCAATTTCTTTCACTGACACCTGCTTTGTGCCAAATGATCTATCTATAAGCCAAATAAATACCTGGTAAGGATGAGGTAAGACATTTTGAATTAACACTCACTTTGATTGTTAGGTCTGTACATTGCATCTGACTGCCAGTATGTCAGTGAATTCAATGAATGATTCTTGTCATGCTGACGCTGAAGGGACCTTGAAAATATGTGACTAATTGAAAACTTGGGTGTCAAAAACTTGCGGCTGCTCTGCTTTGAAAAACCCAGCTGACTTCTTCTTTTCCAAGGACAGACCACTATTCAATCAGATAAATTTATCACTTGAGGCAGAGCAAATTACAGCACATCTCAGTGTTACAGAAATCACAGTTGGAGTAGTTATTGCCATAAAAACATTAGATTGATCTTGACACATCATCCTGTGCTCTTGTCTCCAACGTGCAATAAAAAACTGTCTTGGCTTACCTTCATGTTGACTCGTCTGTCCATCACTGTTTTCTTGTTGGGTGTAGTAGGAGGTGAGTATGTCGACAAGCCCCAACATCTCCTGCTGCAGGAAGTTGACTTTGGGGTCTGGGTGCTTCAGAGGTTCACCCTCCTCACCTTCCTGATAGTCTGCACACAAACACTCCCACTGTCGGTTCAAGAGTCTCTTGATCTTTTTGATGTGGTGTACAGCCACTGTTGCATCAATGCCATCTTCTGGAGCAGGCTCCAGTGGACTCCTTCCATTTGGATCATCAGAGTCCTTTGGTGAATCTTGCTGGTTCTGTGTTAAAACAGTTCTTGTAGAGTTTGCTGTATTATAACTTACTGACACTTCATTGTATGGTTCGATGGATCTCACCACTGTCTCATCTCCATCCTGGTCTACCACCACTCTCTCTGCTCGGACCCACACCCCAGGGTTTTTGGCCAGGTGTTCAATTTTTTTCTCTTTTCTCCTGCTCTCGTCCTGCTGTTCTCTAAGCTGTCCCAAAGCCCGCTGGAGTTCCAGGTCAGTTTCATGGAGCTTCTGCTCCAGCACAGCTACCTTTGTCTGCAGTGAGGTCACCGTCAGCAGCTCATCTAGATCTGTACTAGTCCTCCATTCATGTGATGGATTAGGGTCTTCATGACGGGAGTTGTGATTTCTGGAGAACATGTTATGAGTTTCATGCCGTGGTCTCTTGATGTCTGTGCCATAGTGAGATGAAATTGAGGTTCCATTTATCAAAGGATGTTGACTATGCTGATGTAGACCCAAACGAAGTCTGTCCCTTTCTTCCTGAAGAATGCAGATCTGAGCCTTCAGCTCTGGAATCACCCTGATCTCCATCTCAAGCTCCCCCACACGTTCCAGGGCTTCTGTGAGGCGCCTCCACAAGCCCGAACAATCTTGTGGTCTGTCCGATAAAAACAAAATGTCTTCACACGAGATGTTCTTTTCTCCTAGGTGATCCCTGGAGCTTCTGAGGCTTCCTGGGTCATCAGTGGACTCTGAGCTCTGTCTCAGCAGTACTGTAAGAGGCAGACTGGATGCACGGAGCAGATGAGGTCTGATGTGCTCACCTAAAGGCTGCTCATCAAACTCCTTGATTCTGGCCTCCATCTCAGCCAGGCTTGTAAGTCCTGTTGGAGAAAGTGGTGACCTATGACCATTCGCTGAGGAATTGTAGCCATGATGATAGCCGTCTAGAAGTCTTGACCGAGGGCCAAGAGCACCAGTAGATCCCCAGGGACTTGGGCGATATCCACCCCCTGAAGGGTTGAGGTTCCTGGGTAAAGTACTAGCCCGTGGGCCCTTGCTCCGGCGTTGAATGGGGACTCTTTTGATTGTGTTTCCTTTCTCAATATCATCCACATATTTCAGAAAGTCCAGATCAAGTCGAAAGCCATACGGGGTTTCCACTGAATACGGGTGCTTCCCTTTCACTCCATTCTCTCTTGGCTTATGAGACAGAGTACTTCCTGGAACAACGGGACAAAAAACAGGTACCAAGTATCAGAGTAAGATGTCGTTTTTGTACAGATGGTTAATTTAAGGGCCCATATTTACCGTTTTGTCCCTCCATCATCTCTGCGTCTTCAGTTCCCTAAGCAATCCAATGTCACATTACTTGGGCGGACATTTGGCATCTGGAAAAAACATCAATATAACACAAACAAGACTGAATTAAGCAAATATAGCATGAATAAAGCTTGTTAGTTAAGTGTTACAAATAGCAGAAGTGGTTATAGTGAGGTTGCCTAATAAAATAAAGACGCCATTCATGATTTCTAAACAGACTAAACAGATGAATTCTGGCCCTTTCTCACACTTACTTGAGGTTAGCTGCAGTATTTTTGGCGGGAGACTGCCTCTTAAATTTATAACCATATGTCAGGACGCTCTGAACAGCAATCCTCTCTTTTGTGCTTCCAATTGTGGCGCAAAGCACAAAACACAAACGTCCAATTACGCTTGTGTGCTCACTCTTTCTTCGACCCTCCCATTCTCTTTTTTACCCAAAGACTTCTGTTTTTCTCACACGCTCATTGCTTCATTTTCTCCATGCACTAGGCTGCTATTATTCAACAGTGGCAGGCCTGATGTTCCCTTGATTACAGCCCTGCCATCCAGGACGAGGGCTGAAAATAGCTTGGGACTGTTTGGCCCAGCAGCTATGGCCAGCGGGAGGAAAAAAATATACTCCTACAGACAGAAAAACAGATAACCATTGTTGTGAGTCACTACCCTCCTCCCTCTCTGTGCTCTCTGTGCTTCCCACAAGGTCTACAGTCGCATTTCAGATCTTTGGTTTTCTTAAACTAAATTGCCTCACACTGTTACATCCTTTCAGTCCAGTTTTGTATTTTTGCACATTCACACCGAAATCAACTTCAAGGACTCAAGATTTCTGCCGACTTTCCTCTTTACTTTCCTCAGGTCTTGATAATACAGGTTTTTCCCAGAGACATTGCTCTCCTTAACTCTGAGTGACTCTCCCCTCTCCCCACCCCTCTTCCCTCGTCCCATCTTTCCTCCCTCCTCTCCTGACCACCAGCCTCTGTGGCAGCTTGCCGTCCTCTTGAGGCGCTGCAGCCACCGAGCCGCAGCCTCAAACAATGTCAGCTATGCTGTAAACAGACAAACACTACCAAAGGGGCCTGCTGGGAGTTCTGATCTCCATCATTCACACATTTTATGATGGATAGCAGTCAACACAGAAGAAGGCAATTAACACATATAGAGGTATTTATTTTCACAGATTGAAGGGTCTATGTATGTGTTGATCTGAAGTCAAGTAATCGCTCTATGATATCATGTCTGCTTTTGTATATTGTGATTTCTGGGCTCCAAAAGAAAAACAAAAAGGTCATTCAAAGAAAATAAGTGACAATCAAATGACCATGATGTTCTCCCACAAAGCTGTGCATTGTTTTACATTTTGGCACTGCTCAAAACATGTTCCATTTCCAAGCTTCTCAGTCATGGAGGCCACTGTCACAAACTTTAAATCATCTTGAGGAAGGTTTTTGAAGAAATCTTGCAGATCTCATCAAAAAACTTTCCTCAATCAAGATGTTTCATAGGAACGTCAGCCAAGCCCAGTTACCTCTGGGATTCAACTCTGAATGCACTTGGTATCCAATACATTAAAAGTCTGGTTTTCATCCATATAACTTAAGCAGAATCCTAATTTGGGAAACACAATCCATCCATTCAAAAGGAAAAAACACTGAATTTTATTGATCTTGATTTTCTTAGAGGACTTATCAAAGCAGAACTCTGACTAAACAGCAGTGTTGCCCTTACAGAAACCTTTACATGTGTTATGCATTGAAACTGATACCGTATGTACGTATGTTGTTATGCCAGTGGGGTTTTATGATGTTGAGAGGAATGTGTCAGCACTCCAGCTGACTGGTCTAAATTTAGCCCATACATGTGGGTGTAAGGCTGCAGCATATGTCAAAAGTTGAGACCCAGACATTTGTTTTGATCTTAAAACTCTTATATGAGATCATCCTGTCCACTGTCTTCCAGGAAGATGGACAATCTGGGAGAGAAACACAGTGGAGTTTTTTGGGGGTATAAAAGTCTGGAAGTAGATTGGCAGTAAGGCTGAATAAAAAAATCAACACCAGAAACCAGCAGAGGTGTGTATTCCCACAGAATGTCAATCAGCCGTGTACAGCAGCGCACCTGTTACTGCAGACATCTCAATCAGTCTCTCTGTTCAGACATCAAGAAGGGAAAGCAGTCTGCTGTCTGAAGTCCAACCCGACAGGATATTATTGTACAGCTATGAAGTAAATAAACAGTTTTGTATAAGTTTCTATTGTTATCTAATTTTTATTCTTTCAGGCATGTAAACTGAGAGACACAGATTTACGATACTGTCTTTTTTTAAATGTTATTTCTTTTTTTTATTATTTTGATCATCACTTGTTGCATTTTTTACTGTTTTCTTTCCCTTCTTTTTTTCTTGCTTTTAGTTTGCTATGTTTGAAATAAATAAATAAATCAAATCAACTTTCCTCCTTGCAAATGAAACATAAGCAACAGACTTGAGATGAATGGCCTCGCTTAGCTCAAGACTTGTGGAAGGATGAAACAATTAGCCCCTGGGCTCTTGCGATGTAAATTTGAAGCTACATGCCTTTATAGATGTAATACATTATATGTGCATTAAGGTATTTTAAGATGAGAATAAAACATTCTTTGTCCAAACACATATTTTCCAGTCATCCTTCGACCTAGCAACCCTGAGAATATGAAAGATGACTGATGAATATGATGAGATAAACGCAAAAGTGATTTGCAAACCACTCCCTCTGCCTTTTCCAAGTGTGATTCTTCCTTCTTTTATGCTATAACAGTTTTTAATCACTGATGCAGAGCACAGACACACAAGGTTAGACAGGTCAAGTGAACAGATCTGTTTCATACAAATGTTTATATTTTGTTCCAGCACTGAAGGACCATAGAAAAAAGTGTCTGCTTCTTATATTTGACTACACCAACCTCATACAGCTTCAGTAATGAGGGGCAGCCACTTATTGTTGTTCGCAAAAAGCAAGAAAGTCAAATTTTAATGTCCCACTCTGAGACTTGTTGTGACTGGCTGTAAAAGTTGAGGGGTGTTAGAGGTCAGATTGTGGGGTCACATGTGCAGTGTACTGGCACATATTCTTCTGCAGTGCTTATCATGTTTCTTGTGGTGTTTTCCCACCTCTGCATCTGTCTCCACAAATCTGTAACCTCACCCTTTCATCCCATTCAGGCAGCCAATCAGGGCAGTACTTCGTCATTATCAACTTTCTGTCCACCCTGATCACTGTGTTCATGATGAAAAACCTTGCTTTAAGACAACAGGAACACGTAACATCCAAAAGAATTACTTGAAACTTCAAGAGGTGTTTCTTTGCTTACTTTCTAGCCAATTATGCTAACTGTTTCTCATCTTTCTGTCAGTACTGATATCAGACTTTAAATCGTTAGCTTTTGCAACATGTTAAACTTTTTTTTAAATGTGTCCATGGATCTAAAGTAAGAGTTAAGACCCTCATATTACATTTCAACGTTTACCCATCCAGTGCCTGGTCTCTCACAAACAAAGTTAAATCTAAGCTGCTTTGGCCCACAACTGTCTTTAGTGTAAAAATAGACATACTTGCAAATTTATTTCTGACCAGGTTACCACAGAGGAAACAATCTTGCAGAGCTGGGGTTAGGGCAATTCCCAAGAGTCACTGCTTAACTCTCTCCACATTTCTGTGGCACAGGTTTTAATTGTGTTGTGCTCAGAGCAGCAGGCCCACCTCACAGGAAACCCAAGAAGTGAAACGAAAAATATTTGCCCTACCCCAGACAGGCCCCAGCTAAACGCTTTTGCTCAAAGGTACAGCCTCCTCTGAACACGTTGAAATTAGTCCAAGCAAAAGAGAATGTCTGACTTCTTTTTATAAATCAAGGTTTGTATTGTATCCAGCAGAAGTTCTTCTTTTCTTCAAATCAAAGATCTCGTCACTTATTCCACTGCAGATATCCTGCCTATGGTGTGAGTAAAAGTGTCCTTTCTCACACAGACCTTTTAGCTCTCTGCATCATCTCAAACCACATAATCACAACATCTCTATCCACAAAATTCTTCACCAAAGCCACAAATTAAATGTGAACTCATGACACAGGAAGAGGGACGACCTCTCAAAGAAAGACAGTTTACATTTGCTCCCATCACTTGCTTATGTCTTACATTTACCTTGATTGTTGGCATTGATAAAAGGATGTTGCTCAATTTGCCCCTGGGTAAGAAATGGCCACGACTATTTGACAGATCGGTACCAGAATTTGTATTAGTCCTCATATTCCCCAGGGGGCTTCTTTTTCTTCTTTTAACCCTTAACTAAGAGAAAATGTGTGACAATGAATACACAAAGCTTTTTGTAGTCTAAGTGGTTTAGTAAATTGGCATTTTTTGAGGGCAAAGTTTTTATTCATGGGTTCATTCAAGGTGAACTTGTCCAGCTTTCAGTTTGTCATTTAAATGATCAATGGAGTCAAATGTGAAATCAAATACAACACATTGAAAAAGTGTCTTACAAAGCTGTTAAATGTCAACCCTCAACTTGAGACTGAGGAGCAAGATGTTAAAACCCTGTAACAGAGCTCTCTGTGCACTTTGCCATCTCTGCTTACCTCCATCTGTCTGTGTCTTTTTCTTTCTCTGTGCCTCTCCATCTGTCTGTACAGTAAGTTAATCTGCAAGTTTTTCCTGTCTATGTTCTTGTTCCCGGAAAAATGAGTCTTTCCCTCAACTTTTTGGCTACTGTCTATTATTTCCTTCCAGTGCATAACTCTAAACCTTGTCCTCTGTTCAGAGTTGATTTAGGAACCACAGCCAAGTGTTTGGACTCAGCTCCTTTTCCTTTGCTGCTCTCCCAGTCTGTTTTTCTCTTGTCAGACTCACATTTCTCACTGACTGTCTCCATAAAGATTTCCTTGAAATACCTCAAGTTTTGAGCTTTTTCCAGTTTGTATGTTTTTTGTTTTTGGATTATGGACCAAAGGAGATGTTCTGGTTGTGGTCCAACAGCAACAGGGTCAGCGTTGCTTTGTGGCATCTGAGCCTCATTGTGTGCTATGCGGAGCCAAAGCCTTTTGGATGAGACAGCTGCCAGGGGCTTCACGCAAGGAAGAAAGCTGAGGTATGTTAACATGGCAAGGTTAAAATAGAAAGTGAGCTGACTCATGTGAGTGTTTGTGCTCTGTCTGTGCAGTATGCTTAGAAATACATTAATGGGGATGTTAATTACCTAAACATTTAATCTTCTACAAGCAAAGTGTTAATCTCAAAGGTCTGCTTAGTATTCAGCAGAGGCCCAGAGATCCTCTCCACAAAATTTGTAAAATCACTTGAAAGTCAAAAGCTTTCCTGACCCTGAATTCAGATCAGCCGGTCCCTGTTTTGAAGACTTTCAAGGTCGACATTCAGCATCTCTACTTTGAATGAATATCCAATTCAACAGTCCTCCACTGGCTCAGAGATATGAAATGAATATTTAACCAGAACTTACCTTGTGACATGTGCTCCTGCAGTTTCCCCCCAATTTGTCTTGCTGATGTGAGGGCGTGTATGTCAAACAGTCCACTACAGCCTGCTCTCAGCCCAGTTCTGTCTGTCTGCTCCTGAGAAGAAAGGGAGGTGTCTACAGAGAGAGTGGCATGCCCCGGCTGTTTGGAAAATGCCAACATGCAGCAGCCCCTGCCATAACAGAGGCTGGGCTTGCTTGTGTGTAAAAGGGAGCAAGGAGCAGGGAGGGGCATATGAACATGCGTTCCTCTAGGACTGTCCATCCAACAAGACTGACAAGTGGGAGGGTAGAATTACAGAGGCACACCCGCTCCTTCAGACAGCAGCCAATAAGAGTGCAGGAGGTGTAGCTGGCTGGGGAAGACAGCAGCCCGTCTGAGGCCGAGGTGACAACATGTCAAAATATGGAGCATCCAGGAGGGAGTACCAGGGTCACCTTTCTGTGTACCTTCCCTGATCCTCTCAGATATCATCAGTGACCATGCAGTGCCTCTTAGACCTCCCCCAGTTGGAATGTGTAACCTTACCCGGTGTTATGTGGTCCCTGTCCCCTATAATCAAATACACTGGGGGAGGGCAGAGGGCTTGGTGGCATCCATGAGGGTGAATTGACTCTGTACATACCGCACATTCTCTTTGAATCCTCTTTCAGTTCAAACCAGTGTCTTCCTTTGGGACACAACCAGCATGCTGGGAAAGCCTGTCATCTTGTCTTTCAAAGGGCAGCAGACGAGTGTAAATAACAGTGTGGTGAAGATGCATCAACATTTATCATGTAATTTCAGCAAAGCAGTGAAAATTGCTTTGTCAGCTGCACCAATTAATGTTTAACAACTAGTCTTTTCATCACTTGGTCTAAATCCAAGCCAGGCAACAAGTTTTTGATGGATCTCTGCTAAATTATGGTCAGACATTCATTTTACCTGGAAGAAAAAGTCTCAGAGTCTTGTGCTCTTAAAAATTGTCTCATGAACCATTGATGAGTCAAAGATTCAACTTGTTTAGTTTATACCTGAGCTCAGTATTTATTTAAATTCTTCAGGTTTTAACACAACATGGGAAAAATTTTTATTTTAGCATTGAGATTTTAAATATGCGATCATTATACCATAAGCCACAGCTCAAGATCTTTGAAGTGCAAGCTTGCACTTGTTCTCTGATACCTTTCCTTTTGTCAAAGTCTTTTTATTTTGTGTGCCTCACTCACAGTTAGTCTTTTTGTGCCAAGACAAATGTTTTTCCCTCCACATATAGCTCACAGTATGCGCCCTCCACTGAAACCATTTATCATGGTCCCCAGCTGGTACCAGCAAACTTGAGCTCTACTTGAAAGCAAAATAAACCAAGCAATTTATGAAAAGTGTAAGACAAGATGAGGCGGGAAAGCCTCTCAAGGAGCTGCACCCGGTGCCTTATGCCAATGGAAAAGGAATTAGTGAGAATTAGCAAGAAATACTCCTTTTCCATTACCCAAGCAGACAACTGACTCCGAGAAGGATTGTGGTTTGACTGGAGCTACAGAGGGAGAGAAAAAACAGTCTTTATTGGAGCAGTGACTGCTGACTGACTGACCACATACTGCAGAAAACTTGGCCAAACAGCAAAAATGTTCTTAAAGGAGAGTTTCCCTGCTGGATGTAGAGCTGGGATACATCTGAAGAGAAATGCAGGGTGTTAATTTACTCTATAATATACTTACAATATTTGTTGAAAAGTGAGCTGTTAACTATTCACTCAAACAAACAGATGTTTTCGGCCCACAAAGGGAAATGTATAAAGCATCAGGCGTATTGGCTGCAGGGTAATAGTTTTTCCTCTTGCGTGGGTGTTATAACTCCTGAAGCTGCTTCCTGGTGGAAAGTACAGACAGAGGTAAACTTAACACTGCCAGGAGGGTTTTCTTTCCAAAATCATGTGATGTTTCCAGAGGCTGCCCCATTTTTCTTGTTGTTCATACAGAGTAAATAACTAGATCATTTGCATATTTTATCATGAAATATCAATATTCTGTTTGAACAATTCTCTTTTTTCTCACAGAACTGGAAATGACGAGGGGAACTGAACTGACACAAAGCAAAGTTCAAAGTAGTTCAGTGCACCTAAAGGTCCCTCACAGCCGACATCTTCTTTTTGATGCTGTTATGCAACTGTGGCTTGTGGTCAGGGGAGTTTCAGGTTGGGCTGCCGCTGCATTGGCCAACAGAAACTCAGAAAAGGGTGCAAGTAGTCATGTAACAGTGACCTATGATTCAAAACCATCCTTCTGACCAGAAGGCCACAGACCTTCTACAGCTGAGGTTATTTAGCATTAAAGAGGAGGAAGTTCTGAGAAAACAGCTGGGACCCATTGAAGATATAGGTGTCGGTTTCAGATTGATATCATTAAAGAGGCGTATTACACTCACTCACTCACAGGTTTCATATTATCCTCTTGAAACTTCATTGTAGCTTTACTTCATTTACATTTTGGGTAGGGTTTTTTACACATACATTATCTCATACTTGTATCTTAGAATCTAGTCTTACCGAAGCCCTTTACATCATTATCTCTTGAAACTTAACACTTTAGAAGCCTCCCAAACTGTTGCCATGCTATAAAGTCATGTTTCTCTACAATTAGAATGAAATATGGTTGTGTGTTTTGGACTACACATCTGATGGGAAAAGATTGAAAAGTGACTAAAACTAGAAAGTAGGCCAGAGCACACACCATCACAGGGCTGTCTCTATCACGTCATCACATCAATTTCTCCTTTTCCCAGAGTGTTGGTAAACAAATGCCATGCGTACTTGTCACACACTGAAACGAGACATGGGTTGGCTTGGAGCAGCTAGGAGGTGAGGACAAATGCCACATCAACAATAAACATTTGAATAGGTAAACATAGTATTTCTTAAATGTAGGACACCATTCACAAAAACAGAGACTTAAAGTTCCTCTATGCAGCTATATGTCACTCTTCTGCATACAGAAAGTGAACAGTGTAGCATATTCTTATGTCTCTGTCTGTTAAGGTAATGTATTCCAGGTACATTAGCTGACCCAATAACCAAACAACTTCTAAGCACATTTTTTTTTAAATTCTGCAGTCCCCTCTGTGCCTATGTCTCCATTATACATGTGTCCCTCGGGATAGAAACAAAGTTTTTCTTTTGCAATTTTTTATTCATTTTTAAAGAAGGGGTATTATCCTTACCTCATGTCTTCAGCATGCATATTGAAATAATGAAGGATGACTATACTTAACGTGTGCAGTTTTTCAAACTGCTACATAATCATATGATATAGAAATCCCTGGATCCCAAACCATAAACATCTCAAAACTGTTCTTAAAACAGTACAAGATCTTCCAGAGGCTTGCAATGATGAGATCTTGCAATGATGAGATCTTGTAACTTTTTTATGGCACAATGGAGGGCCATGGTTCAAACAACAAGGTCTGTGCTTGGCACTGACCCTGACAGGCATCCAAGAGGTGGGCCAATCAGAGAAACGGTGATTTGTGGAGTGGGGTCTTTAAAGAGACGGAAAACAAGGTTTTTAGATCCAGGCTGAAATAAGTGTTTCTTAAAACACCAGGGTGGAAAACGTATTTATTTTGTTGAGCTTTAAGTCATGTAAATATAATTTGGGTGTGCCAGAGTGACAGTGTAAAGCTTTAAATAAGCACAATACCCCTTTCCTCTCTTTAAGCAACAGCCAACGGCCTTGTGATGATGAAAGTGATGATGGTTACTGTACATGCTTAACCTTTCACAGAGTGCTTAAAAACTGTCATTGACATGCCTTAAGCTAAATCGTATTAAATCTGGTATTTAATAGAAGACAGAAGAAAAACTGTGCATATTGTCTGTTTAAATGTCACCATCATTATCTGCTCATAATGGGAGAAGGTGGCATAGACACATGTTTCCGTATTTAGAGAAAATGACTTAAAAGTCAGTCCAAAGAGCACAGAGTGACCGTGGGCAGTTTGAAAAGATGTTCAAACCTCAGCAACAAAGAATGAGCCGTTGGAGGAAATGTAGTTCAGTCTAATACTGGCAGAAAATAACCCTTCAGGTGTTTATTCTGCCCCTGAGTCTCCAAAAGCTGGAGAGATTTCAAATACTGTAAATTTATCCTATCTCTATAAAGATTTTTATAACCTTGGACTTCATGTAGAATCAATAGAACCCAGGGGCACAGTGAGTTCACAGAAATAATATTTCACCATCAACTTTTGCCCAAAAATGCACCAGAGGGGATTGAAAGCAGAATGATTTGGAGCGCTTTAGATTCTTGTGAACATAAAACCTCTATGTTTCACAGCAGAAATGGTGTAACTTCTCCCCTCCAAATGTAACGTTTATGGTCTCATTACTTCATATGACTTTGTTCCAGAAGTTCTGAGGCTTGTTCTGTGCTTTTTGACATATTTTATGCTAGATACTTTGTGTAGAAATGGCTTTTTTCTGTCCACTCGAACATACAGTCCATTTTTTCTGACGTGCCTCCTGTGAGCATCTTGAATTTTTTTTTTCAGAGAGTCCTATATTTCAGTTGAGGTTATTTGTTGTTCTTTCTTTGCATCCCTGGCATTTGTGGCTGAAATTTTTGTTGGTTTACCCGACCCTAGTTTGGTGATAACAGAATCCCTCATTTTTTACTTCTTAATTAGAGTTTGAACGCTGCTTATTGGCCTCCTCAGTTCCATCCATCCATCCATTTTCTATACCGTCTATCCTGCTAATCAGGGTCGGGGGTGGCTGGAGCCTTTCCCAGCTGTCATTGGGCGAGAGGCGGGGTACACACTGGATTGGTCGCCAGTCAATCGCTGGGCTGACATAGAGACAAACAACCATTCACGCACACACTCATACCTACCGGCAATTTAGAATAATCAATTAACCTAACCATGTGGGCATGTTTTTGGACTGTGGGAGGAAGCCGGAGTACCCGGAAAGAACCCACGCATGCACGGGGAGAACATGCAAACTCCACACAGAAAGGCCAACCATGCCACAACGGGGAATCAAACTGGCGACCTTCTTGCTGTGAGGCTGGAGCGCTACCCGCTGCGCCACCGTGCAGCCCTCCTCCTCAGTTCATTGGATATAATTTTTATACAAGAAATGCATTTTTTCAGGGGTATGTAAACCTTTGATCAGGATCATTTTTGAAGGTTTTGTTGCCATTATGATTTAAACACTTTTTTTTGGGGGGGGGGGGGGTAAATATCTTCACCCAACCACTAACCTTGAGTGACGGAGCAGTTTTTATGTTAGCGTTCATATTCTCTGAAAAATGGCCAAGAAATCATCAATTCTGTTGGGATATGTGAACTTTTGTGCACAACTGTAGATAATGGCCTATACTTAAAGAAAATAAATTGAGATTAATCATATTCCTCTATTTTTCTGTCTGAGAGCGCAGCACAGATGGTCAAAGTGTGTTTTCTGTTTTGATCTGAGAGAAGGAGTGTCGTCAGTCTTTCACGTCATAACACACAGGGCGTGCATGCTTCACATGTTGACAGATAGATACTTTCTGAATAATGCTAGTATCCCAGTGCAGAACTTCGTCACAAATATTAATGGTCTGTTGAGCAAGCTGAGCAAAATCCAGACATTTTAGGGGATTTATAGGGAATTATAAAACCCACAGACATAAATTCATGAAAACAAGGAGGACATGTTCTGGCAAAAAAGGACGTATGGTCACCCTAATGTAATGTGGACAAAGTAATCCAAATGTAAACCAAAAACAGCAATAACACCCTGAAAGTGCTTGAAGACATTACAGTCACCAGAAATTACAGCATCAAAGGAAGCAGAATGCTGTGATCAATAACAAGGTAAACAAATAATGTCCCGCCTCCTTCCCTCATTCGGAGAGAGCATGACGGTCACTGGCTCACTCCCTCCCCTCCCTTAATTTATCACACACGCCCCCTGAACTCCTCATGGCCCCTTCACTGTAGTCCTTCTTCTCTAGGCTGCTGCTCTGCCACAAACTCACCTGCTGTGAACTCACACACACATCCCTTTACAATGAGCAGTGACAGAGTTTGATGTTTACACAATGTGGGGCTTTTGCTCTCCTGTCCCCATATGTGAGATCAACATTGAACTGTGGAGGTTAGAAGTCACCAGATTGCGTAGACAGAGGGTGGTGACTGAACTCGTAGTAGGAGCTGCGTTAGAGTGAAGTAAGACACCGAAAGAAAGAGAATTTTCCTCTGCTAAGTCACTTCCTCAAACGTATCTGCAGCATTGTTTCAGTATTTTAAAATTCAAACTCTATGTTCTTTTAAAGGTCAATGAGTTTAAACCTGCTTAATTTATTTTGACGCCTTCGCAAACTTGGGTTTCAGACTGTGCTCTTTCAATAAAGGTTATTATTATTAAAAGAACAGTATTTGAGTGTCTCTCCAAGAAATAAACTTTCAGAAATATTTTGTCTGTCTTTTCTGAGTGTTGTTTTGGCCTGAAAAGAGAAAAGGCAAAGTAATAAGTGCAGTGAAGCAGCACTTTATATTAACCTTCTGATTCCCAAGGAGAAAATGCAAATAAGGCCTCCCCTCTCATTGGTTCTCAAACATTGGCTGATATTTCCTCAGGCATTTATCACAGAAAGTAAAATGTTTTTTTCTGTTTCTGTTACCAAACCAGTGATGGCCTTATTGCAATGTGAAAAAGGGAATGCATTATAAACTTTTACACAGGCTTTTGACTGGATAAGTTTCACTGCAGGGAGATAAAGTGATTATTACTTACTCCATTTGAGGCAACATGTTGAAAAAGGAAGCTTTCTAGTTTCACAGCTGTTTGTTGCTTTGTGGTGCTGCAGTGTATTTGCGTCATGTCTATATTTACCCTCTCATCTATGACAAGGAATTGAAAACAAAATCATATTTCTCCATTGATGCTTAAACTGGGTCATCTCTCTGTTTAAAAATAAACCAGGGTTTAGCAATAGCATGGCCTCAGCACAGGTGACTACAGGTCAGCAACAAAACATGGGGTCATACCATCCTGCTCTGTGGAAAATAAGCGGGAACAGGGTCATTCATGCAAGTAAAAGTGTGTTGGTGTTTTTGTATTGCAAAATGAGTCTTTGTTAAGAGTTTTGGAGAGAGGTAAAAGCAACATTGAAGCCCAAGTGAGTAGAGTTTGGCTTCTAAATAAAGGGACTGAAATCAACAAATGTTTTTAAACAATCCTCAAAGGCAGGAGTAAACACCACAAGACTGTTCTTGCTTCAAACAGAAGACTGTGACAGAAATAGAGTTGTATGAGTTCATTGTGGCATACATCATGCAATTGATTACAGTGCACCTTAGAAAATATGATGGAATAGTGCAAAGTTAATGTTACCAGATTCTTTCGTCCGTCAGTAACTGAATAAATAATGAGTTATCTTTCGTAAACAATGAATATGTGATGTTTAACTCTCTTGAATTATTATCCCAACACCTGAGATCAGACATATGCCTTAGTCGTCTGGAGCCACCGAACCCAATCAAATAAAGAGTGAGCTACAGGGTTTCAAGTTTCAAAATAGGAAATTGTGCTTGAAAAAATGCCACAATAACTCTCTTTGTTCAGTTTTATTTCACTGTTGATCAAGTTTGATGTTAAAAGAACCTATATATACCTATCTTTTCAGTTGTGCTTATGTTGTCTTGTACATGTATTAAAAGTGTTCTAGTCCAAAAACCTTATCATATTTCCAAATGACTGTCATGGGTAAGAGAGTCATTTTTTTTTTTTTTTTTAAGTTATTTTTTGGCTTTTTGTGCCTTTATTATATAGAGGAGGACAGTGGATAGTGTCGGAAAGGGGAGAGAGAGTGGGGAGTAACATGCGGGAAATTGGCCACAGGTCGGATTCGAACCCGGGCCGCCCGCTCGAGGACATAGCCTCATGGTGCGCAGCCATATCCACTCGGCCATCCGCGCCCCAAGAGAGTCATTTCTTAAAGATCTATTTAAATCTTTAATATTTATTTTGCTTCTTGTTTTTCTTCTCAAGTTGTTCAACGCCCCTCACCGAGCGGCAACCTCCGGTCTGAAAAAATGAGACAACACGGAAGTGCTAAAAAGCTGCTGTTCCTCCAGTGACCGCTTGAGGCTAGCTCCAGAAGCACCGGAAGTACTGTACAAGCAGACGGGAAAAAGGCCATTTTCAGAGCCGTGATCGGCATCTTTAAAGCCTGGTACAAACTCTATCTCCCGTCTGGATCGCTAATTTTGCTAACGGCTCCCACTGTGAGGGGGGTGAATTTTTTTCTAATTCGGCCGTTTGGAAGATATTAGGACTAAGAGCTTACCCAATCAGAGCCACAGCACAGCACGTGACTGACGGGCGCCCAATCGCTGTGAGTTTGGGCACTCGTCACTCGTCCCATTTCCAATATGGCTGCGCCTGTCGTTTAGCCTCAAAACGGAGCTGCAGTAACAGACGGGTGACGTCACGGAGACTACGTCCATGTTTTATACAGTCTATGCCCCTCACCCATCTCTTTGGATGGTTTAGCATCCCTACTGGTTTCAGTGGCTTTCGCCATTTTATGTAAACTACATAAATGTGCCAGGCTTCTTTCCCTCATTGATAAAAGTGATCTGATTTCTGGAACTCTCACTTTTGCTGTCCAAAAGAAATTACTATTGTTCAGGTCTTTTACCCAATCAGAATGAAGTATTTAGACTAGCTGAGTAATAATATATTTGAAGATGCTGTCTGGATTTTTTTTTTTTTCATTTTTTGAGAGATTGTCTCCACTAATAAATTCTTGTGTTCTTTATGTCTAAAAATCTGTAGTGAACTCACAGTAAAGTCACTGGAGCCTGCATGGTGCTGCGCTCTTTCCTCACAGGTTACTGGTTAAGTTGCTCAGTTGCCTTTCTGTGTTGAGGTTGCATGGTTGGCTCTCACATGTTAAGGTACTCTCTCTGGGTGCTCTGACTTCCTCCGTCAGTCCAATAACTCACACATCAGGACAAGTTGTCACTTTAAATTGCCAACAGGTGTGTATGCGTGTGCATGTGCGTGTGTGTGTGTGTGTGTGTGTGTGTGTGTGTGTGAATAGCTGTCTGGCTGGTGGTGAAACTTTTCTACAAACTGGCAACCTGTCCAGGGTGTACTCAGCCTCTCGTCCAATCACAGCAGTGGAAAGCTTCAGATTCCTTTTTCCCTTTATTAGGCACAAAAGTGAAACTGGAATCAATATTTCATATCCAGGATTTAGCTTTCTAGAATAAATGCTAATTCGAGTCAGGATTTGGAGTCCAGATGACTATTTTCAGCCTCTCCGGCTTTCCATGAGGACTTTTACCTGCTTGAGCTGAAGACCTTGACCTTTGTCCAGTCTCCAATTTACCAGCTTCTGCTTTCATATTAAAGTCGTGTAAACAAAGATTACATGCATTCTAATGCATTCCGTTCATTGATAACATATTGTGAACCCAAGAACACATTGTATTGTTGCAAGCTGAATGTAAACATCTGCCCACTCAGGAGAAAGAAACAGTTCAATCTATGCAAATATTGATCAGATGAGCCTGGTAATCATTTACCTGTCATCAGACAGTCAATAAAGCTCTGGGTCCTCACTGGACTCCCCTTTGTCCTGTCACAGAGCAAAGAGACAGCTGCCCTGTCAACACCAGCACACAGCAGAGGAAGCAGCACACAGCAACATGAGAACCACAATCCTTATCACCCTGTTAGTCCTCGCTGCCTACTGCATCCCTGCTCGCTGTGGAACCACCCAGAAGCCAGAGCCTCCTGCTGACACCGGCTCCCGCTTCGCCCCCCTGGACGATGTGCGCCTCCTCGCCAGCGGGCTCCACGTCGACCCAGTCTCATACGCCCTCAAACACGTCTTCTGTTCTCCCGTCTAAGTACTGTAGAAGGTCTCCGAGTTGTAGAAATTGCTGAGGAAGAAGTCCGACAGTCGCGACCGGTCACTTTAGTTTCTCCTCCTTCTCCTCGACTTCTTCTGGTGGTACCACGACTTCCGGTTGTTGCTTCTCTAGTTCCTAAACAGCGTACATATAAGCTCTAAAGTGGACAGCATCCTGCAGGAGAAGAGCAGTCTGCAGAGGAAGGTGAACAGTCTGGAGGAGAAGCTGAGCCACCTGACCAGTGGTTCGGCCATGAGCGAGCAGGTGGCAGAGATCAATAATCTGAGGGTGAGTCACCTCATGTTTGTGGCAGAGTTTTATGGTGAATGGCATAATATCCCTTAATTGAGTGTGTGTGTGTGTGTGTACCTTGTAAGTTGTGTGATGAGGCTGTGGTATTGTCGCGGAGTCCTTTAACTGACTCAAAAGAAGTGGAGTTGGTGTAGCTTACAGTGGAATAATTCTTCAACCAAGAATAGGCATATAACTGCTACTATTTTCAATGATCTTTGTAATTTCTGATCAACATGTATCTTCTTACTGCAAGAGCTATATTTTGAAAAGTGTCATTCATGGCACTACAAAGCTCAAAGTAGCTTTACACGAATTTAAGCTTAAAAAAAAAATAAAAAAATAGCCACCCTGCCCTCTGATTGGCCAGCCCTCTGAAGGCAAACCTCCAGGCACACCTTGGTGTTTGAGGCCCACCCCTCCAACTTGTCATGCAGCAGTTGCGATACTCTTACACAATAATCTCATAATTACAGTGAATCTCTTCAAGATCACATGAAAATCACTTCCTATTTTTTGAGCTGACCCTCCTTTGTTAGATTACAGACACATTCAATGGTTTCTACAAAAAAGTGTTAAGAAGCAGCGGTTTGAGAATGTGCAGACATTAAAGCTTGGACATCAAGCGTTATTGTTATGTTCTCCATGTTTAAAGTGTGGAAGTCCCCCATTTGAAAGTGTTCTCATCTGTCAGCATGGAGCTATACTTTATACCACATCAAGATGAAAGTGAGAGCTCTGACTGTTCTGCCTTCACTTTTGGGTGACTGTTAGGTTGTCCTTGTTACTGGTATAACCCACACTTTTAACACCTAGTTGAGTGAGCAGCATTAATGTGTGTGCGTCAGTGAAAGCAGTATGAACAATTGGTTTTTAAACCAGCAATGAGAAATAATATAGCAAACATACTCAAAATAACACAGTACATAACACACCTGGATTAATGAACAGAGCTAATAAGTGAAGGAAGAAGGAATACTTTCTCTCTCCCTGAGCTAGAAATACTTCTGAAGATCACCAAAGTTACGCAACTCTAAAAACAACCATGACATTTTATCCTCCTCTCAGTGTCATGGCAACTTGCATTTTTTTTCTGCAGGGTGAAGGAAAATCTCTTCCTGAAGACAAACACTAATCACAGTCGTTAAATATTTACACCGTGGAAGTGATGTGGTCCTCTTGGAAAAAAGAGATCCAAAACAAAAGTTTTTGATAAGGTCCTGAGTTTTCATTATGAGCTCTGAATGATCTTTATGGGTGGGGCTTACATTTACTTTTATCCTTTATGTTGTTTTAAACAGAAACAGTTTCTTGTGCATAAGAAAATTTCATGATGATTTTCCTGAACAGATTTCATGTTTCTTTATTTCTCTTCTGATCAGGAGGTGATTCAAAACCAGGAGCAAAGCATCACAAAGCTGCTGGAGGCTGTGAGGGAGCAGAGTGATCAGCTGAGCCACCAGAGGTCAAAGATCAAGATCCTTGAGGAGAAGGTGAAAGTTAGGAGACAGCTGTGAAGTGATTAGTGAGGAAAAGACATGAGAGGTGTGAACTTGATTAATGCAGAATCTGATTTGTTGAAATGTTTTTAATAATTACCACTGTGTTATTTTAAAGAATGTTATGACAGACACGTCCTGACTACCCATGTTACGGCAGAGCTTGCCTCTTTCAGCAGCCTAAGATCTGACAACTGTGAAAGTTCACTGACTTTATGATTTAGTTGATTGTTCAAGAATTTTTCAATAACTGTCATGTATCAAAAATACAGACCAGCATCATTGTTTTACCAAGAAAACACACAAAGAACCACAAAAACACAAAAACTACATTTTAATGACAAATAAAAAATCATGACTTATGTTTGTTTTGTTCTGTTGTTTATCACAGAAAACGTAGTCAGTCTCTATTTCACGTAACTACTTTATTGTCGTGTGCTCCACGTTTACATCTCCGTGAGTCTCATCATTAATGAACTTTAACCCTTGGTGTTCTTGACCTTACCACCTACACACACACATATACACCTCTTGACTCCACAGCGACACCATGTGGTAGGAGTAATACTACTGATCATCACATCCTCCTTTCTTTGGGTTGAAACAAACAATATGAAAATGTATGAATACTGCTTAACCTTACATATGTGTTACCTCCAAAACATATTAATAACACATTAACATCTGACCTCAATATGGCATACATGAACATACCTTTACAGACTTTTTCAACTTGTCAACTTTTGAAATACATAACATGTTAAACTTGTCCTCATTTACAAGTTTAATCTATCAGGTTTTCTGATTTCTCTTGTAGACCTTCTAACAACAGGTTGGGTTGAAGTCTGTGTGTTGTTGTTACAGTCAATGTTAGGTGAAGATGCTGGTTCAGATTCAGTGTGTGATTCACTGTGTTCTTGAACTGATTCTGGTATCTTTATTAAGCTGCGACGATTACGTCTCAGGACTTGTCCTTCATCAGTTCTCACTGTAAATGACCTCGGTGCGACCTCTTCAAGNTATTGCAGGCCAGAAAACACTGTCTCTCGCCCGTCTTTTACATTTCTCGACACCGAGATGACCCTCATGTATTCTCTTCAAAATGTCTTTTCTGAGTGACTGTGGGATCACAATTCTGCTTTGTTTCAGTAACAGTCCATTGATTACAGTCAGCTCACCTCTGACGTGATAGAAGAGTGGACAGGATCCTACAGGCCATCCGTTCTGCATGTTTGTGATGACACTCTGCAGCTCCGTGTCCTTTGCTGTTTCTTCAGCTATCTCTTTGAACTTTTCATCTGAAACAGGAAGTGTAGCTGACACCATATTCACATGAATCTGCACATCCTCCTCAGTGGTGCTCAAATTATTCATTGATGGTGCTCGTGAGAGAGCATCTGCAAGTACAAGATGTTTTCCAGGTGTGTAGATGAGCTGAAAGTCATATTTTTGCATCTTCATCATAAGACGCTGAATCCTCGACGACATCTCATTCAGGTTCTTTTTGATTATAGAGACCAGTGGACGATGGTCAGTCTCTACTGTGAAAGAGGGTAGGCCATATACATAGTTATGAAACTTTTCTAGGCCAAACACCAAACCAAGACACTCCTTTTCTATCTGTGCATATCTGCATTCAGTTTCAGTCATGGATCTCGATACATAGGCTACTGGTTTCCAGAACTCATTTTCTGCTTGCAGAAGTACAGCACCTATTCCATCTTTTGAAGCATCTGTTGACACCTTCAGCTTTTTAGTCGGGTCAAAGAATGTTAGCACAGGTGCGGTGGTGAGTGTCCTTTTGAGTGACTTCCATTCTCGCTCATGATCTGCTGTCCATTTGAACTCATTTTCTTTGTGCAGGAGCTCACGTATGTGTGACGTCTTTGCAGATAGGTTGGGAATAAATTTACCTATGAAGTTTACCATTCCCATGATGCGTAGTACACCTGTCTTGTCTTTTGGTTGTGGCATGTCTTGTATGGCTTTGATCTTTTCTTTGTCGGGCTGCACACCTTCTGCAGAGAGCTTGTCTCCAAGGAAAACAACTTCTTGAACACCAAACTGACATTTGGTCTTATTGAGCTTCAGCCCATATTTTTGTATGCGTTCCATTACTTTTGTGAGACGCTCGTTGTGTTCTTGGATTGTGGATCCCCAGATTATGATGTCATCAACATAGGCTCTGACACCATCCAGTCCCTCAATGATGTGCTCTATCGCTCTGTGGAATATTTCTGAGGCTGATATGATCCCAAAGGGCAGTCTNGCAAAGTTGCAGGATTGTGCTTTTAGCTTCAAGTCTGTCAGGAAGCTATCGAAAGGTTCATGCTGCTGCTGCACTCGTGAACGGAATACATATCTCTCGTATGTCTCGTTCTTCTTAGGAGAGCAATGTGCATCAAACTTTTCAAGCACTTTATCAAGTTTATCTTTATCATCTTGTTCATCAAACACCAGTGTGTTGTAGACTTCAATAGCTTGCGGGCCTGCTATGGTTAGCAGTAGCGCTACCTTTCGTGTATCCGGCTTCGTCTCCAGTCCCATGGCCGCGATGTAAAGCTGGAATTGTTGCTTGAAGGTCCGCCAGTTGCAGTCGACGTTACCCGAAAGTTTCAGCGCCTCCGGTGGTTTCAGTGAATCCATGTCGCTTTTCACAACACCTCGCTGCAGATAATTCAGTCTATTTTACTCCTGGTACCATGTTTTGTTCTGTTGTTTATCACAGAAAACGTAGTCAGTCTCTATTTCACGTAACTACTTTATTGTCGTGTGCTCCACGTTTACATCTCCGTGAGTCTCATCATTAATGAACTTTAACCCTTGGTGTTCTTGACCTTACCACCTACACACACACATATACACCTCTTGACTCCACAGCGACACCATGTGGTAGGAGTAATACTACTGATCATCACAATGTTCTGTGCTTAAAGGAGGGGTATTGTGTTTTCTTTTTAATGTACCTCTACATGATTTATTGCAGCTTCAAAAGAATCCCTGTTTTACTCCAACTGATGTTTTAGGAAACACTTATTTCAGCCTGTTTGAAACATTTCATTTTAGTTGCTGTCTGTTTAAGGCTTGCGCTCCACACATTTCCATACCATTGACTGGTCAGCTCTCTACAGGTCTGTTGGGGGCAGAGCTACCTCAGACCTTGGTGTTTGAGGCCCACCTCCCAAACATGTCACATGAACTAATTTGAAGATCCCTGTGTGATGACATCATAAAGATCTTGTGCTTATTTTCTAATGGCAGCAGTTTACTAATAGATTCTGTGATTTCTACAACATAGTACCTATATCAGAGTTTGATAATCTGCGCGTGTACCATGGATATACATTAAAATATGGGGGAGTACAGAAACACTTTGTAGCCCTTTTTACGGTACTTATTAAAACACTTTGCATTTCAAAATATCAATGTGAGGACTCAAATGCAAGACTTAGAGGCAAGAACTCAGTCTGGAGATTTAATAACAAAATAAAGTACCAAAAAAAACAAAAAACAAAAAAAAAACAGTAAAATGGCTGAGTCTCCAAATACAAACTTAGAGTGCAGCAAAAGTCTGGAAAACTATATGACTAGATGAAAAAGAATCACTCGAGGACAAAGATGCTTATCATAGGTCAAGACTTAAAAAACGGTAGCATAGAACAAGACAGGATGAAGTGGCACTTAAGGCAGTGCATGAAGCAACTTTTATACCTCTAGCAGCATTGAAGAACAGTTCCTCCCTGAAATTTTCTTCTCAGTAAAGATTTTCTACAAATTTATTAACATTTCCTGTTGGCATTTTTGTTTAGAAATTGGCACCCACACAATCTGTAAGGAATAAAATCTTAATTATGTCCTCAGGGGGGCACCAAAATCAACCCAAACCCAACCTATAATACGGCAGCTTTTGAGATGCTTTGCCCGAAACAAGTAGAACAGTTAATGATAAAACAATAAGACGAGTTTTGCTCCAAATACAGGAGGAGTCCTGGTTACATGAGTCTTGTCTATTTTTATAGTATGAGAAAGATTGAAAGGGAATCATTTTATGCTACCTGAGGCTTTCTTATTGTAGCCTTACTGCAGTATAACAAATTAGCAGTATAAAGTTACCCTGTGCATACAGCAAAGTTTGTACTACACTGATGTTTCAATTCTCTCATAAAACCTTTCGGGCAAAACGTTTCACGTTTCTTGATGTTCATTAGAGGATACCTAAACTCATTTTCACTGAGACAATAGAGAAGAAGTGTGAACAAGCCAGTAGCATTTGAAGAAGAATTTTGTAACTTTTGTGGTTCAGATGCTGACATGTTATTTTTAGATTTTTTTTAGGTAGTAATCCAGAGAGAGCCTCATGTACATGAAGCTGGGAAGAATCTTACTTTCGTCTATAATGCATTTCAAATCCCTGTCCCCGACCTCACCCCAGTTATTTCCATACAGTTCCTTCATCACTCAGAGGGGAAGAGCTGCTACATTCATTTTTACTTTGGTGCTGAGAAAATTTCACATTTGCACAGAATCCTCTGATTTGATTTCAGTTGCTCTCTGAGCAATGAGCCGACAACAGAATTCGGGGAACAAACAAACTTTAACGAAGGCATATTTTTGTTGTATAATGTAGACATTAGATCTACGGAGGAGGATGATGAAAGAAAGGAGCTGCTGATATTTTCCATCAGCTCAGTCCGTGCCTCAGTGATGAATTACATTTGCTCTTTCTTTAGTTTTCAGCAGATCAAATTCAGATTGTAAAACTTGGCAGAATAATGTTGTTAAGTTAATAAGGTCTAGGCTTGGGGTGTTAATCCATGGTATTTCTCTCGAGTCAGTGTGTGGATGGTGTCTGCATGCTAAAATGTGTCTCGTTCCTTTTCCCTCAGCTCACAGCCAACAGCTTTGCACAGGAGACCATTGAGAAGAGGCCTGAAATCTCCAACAGTGCAGCCCCAACACTCCCTCCTTACCCGACCTTGAGTTCAACCAGCAGTGCTAAAATTATGAGTAAGATGGAAAATGGCAGGAAATAGAAATATTGAGAGTGACAGAGATTAAGTGCTTCTCAATGTGTGCTGACAATCTGCAGGAACTTTTCTGCCTCAGGTTCACATGAGGTCTCACACTTTCACATCCTGGTGTATTTGCAGTTTTAGCACACACTCAGGGATCGATAAGAGGGAATACAGTTTTAACATGCTTTTATTCTCTGAACAGATCTGCCATCAGACTGCAGCGAGCTGTTCAACAGAGGGGAGCAGCTGAGCGGTGTTTATGCCATCAGACCCAATGGATCAGAGCCGTTTATGGTCTTTTGTGACATGAGCAGAGGTACAAACATATTCCTCAAAGCAAATACAGGACTAAAATGCAGCAACATATTGCTGTGCTACTAAAGCATTTGAAACTTTTTTTTCATGAAAAATGTGAAGTCCCAGATCTTAGTTTGCCTTAAAAGTTAATTCATACAGAAAACATGAGGTTGATGGAAATGACGTGACATCAGAGACACTGAGGCTGGACAACAACAACAATCATCATTGTAATCCGCACAAACAGTATGAAGGCAGTAGGAGACAATACTAGGAATTACAGACTCCTTCACTCATGGATAAATAATCAGCTACAACATATTCAACCTTTACAGTATATCCACAATACACAACATTTAAATCAGTATAAAATATCTGGGTTTGTGTTCAAACATTTCATAAGGCTTTGTTTCCCAACCTTTTTAGGCTTTGGAGCCACA